>JNEY01000159.1:0-56944 GCA_020875895.1 Aphelenchus avenae | reverse complement strand
TACTTACGCTCAGTGTCACATTTTAGGCCGCCGCAGAATGTGCAGATTTCCGAAGGAAATCAGGTTTAGCCCGCCGCAGGCAACACCAACTTTGTTTTGGCCATTTTGTCAAATTTCCAACGAAAAATTTAAGCACAAAATCGCCCAAAAGGGCACAAATTCGGCGAATAGTAACCCGAGGCGGGCGACGCTAACAAAATTTTAGGCGAGAAATCGGCAAATTTGGTCCAAGTATGTTCAAAAACTGAGTTCAAGAACAGCCCGCCGCAGGCGACACCATCGAAATTTTAGGCGAAATTTTGATAAATATACTCAAAATTTGCTCTGGCGGGCCATTTTATCTAGTGCTTGTGATTCCATATCAAAGGCGTGACCACCCCCTTCCTCTATAAGGCTTACATATTTTCTGGACGCTCCCTAAAGCCCTGGCCACAATGCCGACCCCCGAGTCCGAGTCCTGGGATTTTCGTCATTGTGGCCACATCGAGTCCCGGCTTCGGACTCGGACTCGGGGTCGGCACTGTGGCCAGGGCTTAAGTAAAATGACACGAGAATATCAAGAGGTTGAGAGGCTCGCCGCAGGCGACACCAACCGAATTTTAGGCAAAAAAACTGGCAAATATTGCGAAAATTTACGTTGGCGTCGCTGCCGCGGGCATTTTATCTAGTGCTTAACAGGTAATGGTAAATTCGACAAGGACCATTACCATTACCATTACATTACCCACTGAGCGATTTTGGAAGCATTACCATTACCCACCATTACCATTACCATTACCTGGGGCACTGGGTCTGGGACGTCGTGCTTCAGGCTTTGAGTTAAGGTCTTAGTCGTCGTGCTTCAGCTTTGAGCTGAAGTCTTAGAGGTCGTGCTTCATGCTTTGATTTAAGGTGTTGGATGTTGTGCTTCAGTTCTTCTTTTTATGTGAGTCGTCGTGCTTCGTGCTTTGATTTGTGCTGAGGAAGTTTGAGACGTCGTGCTTCAAGCTCATGTCAGATTCGTCTTGCTTTAAGCTCTTGTTGAAGCCTGAGACGTCGTGCTGCAATCTCTGCAAGTGAGGTATGTGACGTTTTGCTTTAGTCTTGCTTGGGTTGATAGAGTTTGAATGCTTATTGCGTGCAGATAAAGCCCTGCAGTGCGGCGTAGGCTTTGGTTGTCGGATATTTCCGTGCAGATGAAGTGAGATGATCATGAGCCATGGAGTTTCATGTTTACATGACGTCAGGTTCTGAAGAGCTGGAAGTTCTGCGTAGTCCGGATCGAAGCCCTGAATAGCTCTGCTCAAGGTCCTGAGGAGTGCTGCTGGAAGTTCTTGGAAGTGATGCTTGACGCTCTGCGTAGTCTGCGAAGTCCTGATAAAGATCTAAACAAAACGGCTGAAGGCTTTGAACAGACCTGCTAGGAGTTCTGGGTCGATGAGCACGGATGAAGGTGTCGAGCTGAGGAAGATGCCGCGAAGCGATGAATGAGTTCACTGTTGGAGTGATGAATGAACGACGCAGAATGATATCGTCTCCCATTTTGTGTCTTAATTATAGCGTTTCCGTGTGCAGTCTCATGTATGCAAATTTGACAGAAGTGAACATACGCTCAAGTGTCCGCACTGACAGACAACACGCTTTTAAAAGGGAGGATAATAAATATGGGCTTAAGAGCGCCATTATTTTTGATCAAAATAAAATTTTCTTGACCCGAAACTCCTTTACGTCGACCAAAATGCGGGTTCACCTAAATATATGTCTGTACACCTTAAACATGTCTCATTTATAGCTCATCTAGTGCTTTTCGATCCCGACGATTGCGGATTTTTTTGCTAAGGTTGAGAATGAAAGTCCGGCTATGCCGTACGGAATCACGAAAACCTTGCTCGTGACACTCAATCGCCGAGAAATTATAATCTTCGTGTGCTTTCTTCTCGTTGCCTTGTTTGTTAAGCTGCTCGTCCTCTGCAGCTCATTCCTTCAGTGCGATAAGCGGAAACACGTTGGGAACAAATGTTTACCGGCACCGGTCACGCGACTGACTTTGCTGACTAAACGTAAACGACGTTCCTGTTTACGTATTTTTTACGTCGATCAAAACGAAGTATGGCGTGTCAATCGAACGAGTCGATGATAACCATCGAACTTTTGTTTTATGATGAGTAAAACATTAAGTAGGCATGTTCAGAACAGCGTTTAACGATCCTGATGTCGAATAATGGCGACATGGGGAACGCACTGAAGAGTGTCATGGCGAACCTGATTTGACGAACTGCAGCGGTAATATCCACCTCAGGCAAGTTACGACTGTGTGTTTGAAAACTTAGCATCTGATGGAGCTGATCCCAATGTCATGCTCGAAGAGCTGAACCTGAACGATGCTCTGCTTTCGATGCTGGAGGAAGATGCGCCTCACAGCATTGGAACAACACCATTGAACACTACAGAAGCAGGACCTTCACATAGCGGTAGAGTCCATGCAAAGAAACCAGCCGTACATATTTTTAACATTTTTAGCGACGGTCCGAGATGCCCAAAATTTGAGAACGTTGCAACTGCGCGATTGGTTTGAAACGGAGCTACAAAAGGCGCCCTCCGAGCTGCGGGAACAGGAATTTCTTCAGCGAGAAGGATACGACCGCGCAAAAGATATGTCAGCTGTCGTAGTGGAGCAGGGTAAGGCCGCTTGCCGATAACATAGGATAACAAGTTACGCGTCATTTTTTCACAACTTTAAGCCACCGATGAAGATAAACGCGGCATAAACACATACGAGACGTACACAGCGCGGTATCTCGCATTGAAAAAATACAGAAAACTGTGTGAGTCGATGACAACGGACGACGTCGAGTCTATGGACCCTCCAGAGCCAAAACATTGGTTAGGTACGCAATGTTTATATGTCGTTTGGTCTAAATATTCATGCCTAATGAGCAGTAGTTACAGTTGGATCGGGGCCCAGTCCAGACGAGTTCGTTGAGTATCTCAAGGAAGTGCCTAGCACTAGCGATGCGGCAGTCGCAGAAGATCGGAAGCCCACCTCTTCTGCTGGATTCTTCGAAGAGCCGATACGTATGTACAAAACAATTTATTTTCGCTTCTGTTATTCGGAAGCAAGACGTTTCGGTAATGATACGGGATCTCGGTATTTCGGCACATTAGATTCAGCCGCGTTGCGCGTGTACCGACAGTTCTGTGGTACCAAGCTCCTCATCAGATTCTCCCCCCCCCCCTGAAGTCGTGAAGCTCTTCATGTCCCGTGATTTCGTAACTGGTTGATTTTACTGTAATTGTCCGCTTTCTTACTTTAACTGATCTTGTTTTTGTGTGCTCTTCGCAGCGAGTTTAACGTAGCAATTTAAGCAACATCTATTGATAAATTTCCGTAATTTAAAGAAGACCCACCCCGATCTCCCGGCTCTCCAAGGCGGACTGTCGTTAAAATGCAGATCACGTCTTCTTTCCAGGTGGAAGACATTCACTCTGGAGCAACATCTTCGAAAACAAAATAACGGATGACTTACGAGACCATGCTTCACGTACAAAAGGCAAGAACAGACGTTCTTTTACTGATATGTCACAGTCGAACATCAGTACAAAGAAGGACGCCCCACTACGCGACATACTTCAGCATGAGACTCTGTCAGTCCTAGTCGTTCATACCTCATTTATACGAAAAAGCCAACAATGCCCGCGATTTTAGGGAATTCGACGTTTCTGCTCGAAGAACTATTGGCTTAATGACTGTTCAGTACGACTGTAGGCCGTCGTCGCTTGATTTCGATGGTATTAACTATGTAACTAAATATTTCGTCGGATGCGATACCAAAGGTACATCCAGCGTATGTTCCCGTTGAAGGCTGACAAGGTTAACCTTTACATATCGAATACCTTGCATTGGTACGAATCACCGGAATCAATACCCGAATAGCAAGTGTGAAACATGGGCGTCAGACCGTCGTTTTGTTCTGCACACTAATAGTTATGGCAATTTGCCCTTTTGCTTCGCCGGTGATGGGCTTAAGTGTTTCCAAAGACCTACCTCATTTCCCAGCATACCGCACGGTGAATTCTCTAATTCAAATGATGTGCTTATGTTGTTAGTGTGAAAAAACATGTGCTTATACTAGAGGTCTGCCTATATTAGAAGCGTTTTATACAATCTCTGGACCTAGAGCAGGCGTCGTAAGCAAAAAATGTGGTAAAATGGGAGAGTCAGATGTCTGAGTCCATCGTCCAGGGGTAACGAAATTTTTATATCCCCCCATCCTGCGGCTTCGCCGCCGGGGGAGAGGGGGCGACCCAAAAAGGGGGATCCGCATTCGGATTATGGCACTCTCCTGCGTCGTGTCCACAGTCCACAAGCGTCGGTAAAACCGTTGTTTACCAAACTGTCTTCCGTCAGGCGGGTCTTCAGGTGTCCTGGTCCTGTCGAAAATCCTCGGTATCGGCTTGTTTAATGTTTTAATTCACGATGAACACTTAGGGATAGTCCCATTAATCGCCAAATTTTCAGGTTTTGATGAATTTTTGGAAGATTTTTGGCCATTTTGAGCAGAATTTCCCCCAGTTTTCGGCTAAAGTTTGCATCTGAAAGCCGGTAAAAACGGCATTACCCGGCTTTTTCTACGACGGGTTAACAGTACCCGGGTTGGCGAGACCCACCCGGACCGGGATCCGGGCCGGGGAGAACCCACCCGGGCCGGGAGCCGGACCGGGATTCCCGGCCCCGGGCGCCGATCCCTATTCAAGACGCAATCCCAGCGTGTTTACTACTGTTTGAATAAGTTGAGGTCTAGCTTATATTTGACAAAAAAGGCCCACTCGTACAGAAGGAAATTCTCTAATTTTTAAGAATCTAAGCATAAAACACACCTCTAAGATAAGCACAGTTTGGGGATTTGTTCTGTTCTGGGACAACAAGTATGTAAATTCCTCGTTCTTTTCAGAAGAGAAACGCAACATGGAGCTAACGAGTATTCTGCCCGACCTATGTGTCAACCTCTGTCTACGCATGAGCGTGTTTTTCCTGGGAGCGGATTCGCGGTCGCTCAAAACGTTTTTTGAGTCCTACTCGAACTGCAACGTATTTTACTACACATCCGACGCACCGGCACGGCAGAAGGAGGCTCATCTATGGAAATGCTTTGTTATTGCAAGAACGGCAGCTACAGCTTTAATTGACGCGACGGTAAGGTTCGTCCATCGGTTGGAACGGAAAAAGTTCTCCCCCTACTCTCGTGCTGATTGCCCTGGCCCCCTCACCTACTCAGTCATATCACGCAAACATCGCATACCGTACGTTCCTATAAAACCCGCTTTCCTAACAAACCCTGGTACATGCATGATATGGGGGGGGGGGCACCCAGTGAAATGGAATTATGGGGAGCATGCAAATTATGGGGGCCACATACAGTTTTGGAGGGCCAAAATTATGGGGGGCCAAAAGGCAAAACCAAAGGGAGGACCCTTATGTTTTGCCCCCCCCCCAATAATTCGTACTGACTGTTGCTCCACCCCCATAATTGTATGTGCCCCCCATAATTCGGCTTGTCCCACCCATAATTTTGGCTCCCATATCATACATGTACCCAAACCCTGCACAACAGACCCTTGATCGGTATGGGATCCGGAAGTACTCTCCTCTTCCCCTTCGCTTAGTACATCCCCTTCAAATCTCTCCGCCACATTTAGTGAGGAGTATCAGTTTGATGAGATGGGCCGGGTCTGACCCAGGGATGCGGTACAATACGAAAAGAAGGCGGCCGCTTCGCGGCCGCACTGCTAGGAAGATAAACATGTAATGTTGAAAGGACGCTACACCAAACAGTGAGAACGTCCCCGTAGACTGAGAGGACGCTTACCCAGGATGATAGGACGCTTCCCAAGGCTGATGGTTACATCCCCCTAGACCAAGTGGACGCTTATCTACGCTGAGAGGACGATTCTCCAGACTGTGAGGACGCTCGTCACGCTGACAGGACGTCGAAATAGGCTGAGGAGAATCCCCCCCCCCCTAGGCCAATATGACGTCTCCATAGACTGAGTGGACGCCGCACTAAGATCATAGGACGTCTCCTTAGACTGAGTGGACGCTGCCTAGTCTGATAGAACGTCTCCATAGACGGAGCGGACCCCTCCCTAGGCTCATAGGACGCCTCCATAAACGGAGTGGGCGCCTCCCTAGGCTCGTAGGACGTCACCCCAGACTGAGCGGACGGTTTAAAGGACGCTTCCCTAGACTGACAGTACATCTCCATAAACTGAGGGGACGCCTCACTGTAAGCGGATACGACGTCTCCATAGACTGCGTGGACACCTGTTTACGCTGATAGGACGCCTGCCTAGGATGCTAGGACGTCTCGCTAGACTAATTGGAGGCTGCCTAGGCTCATAGGACGTCTCCCATGACTGAGTGCACGCCGTCCTATTCTCATAGGACGTCTCACTAGGCTCATAGGACGCTCCTTAGGCTCATAGGACACCTTCCTAGGCTCATATGGCCTCCCGAGGTTCAGAGGACGTCTCCCATGACTGAGTGCACGCCGTTCGATTCTCATAGGACGTCTCCTTTGAATGGTCAGGGGACGTCTCCCTGGGCCTAGGCTGATAGACCCCCTACGAAAAATGATGTCATTTTCGTAATTCCACGTGGTCGCAATCTCCTAGGGCGAAAAATCTCGGCTCAGGTCCTTCTTTGAATTTATGGCTATAAACGGTCATAGTTATGACGCCCTGTCGAAAAACTGATGCCAGCTTCGGACTCAGCGTGGTCGAAAACCCCGTGGGGCACAAAATCGCGGTTCAAATCTTGCTGGGAAGCTGAAACTGAAAAGCGTGACAGACAAGATCCTCGCGATTAGTATACTGGATCTTAGATGCCGGTCCCGGAATCGGTCCATACCCTAAAAGGAACCAGTTCTTAACCGGAGCCTCCCCGTGACGGAATCGCAATGAGCCTGCTACATTCTCAATCTTCCACTATATCACATCTCGTAGTTTCTGACCAGCCATTTGGACGCACCCGTGCCGTCATTTTGCCGCTACGAAGACGGGAAGTTGATCGAAGTAGACGACAATGTACTCGATATTCGAAAGTGAGTTAAAAGTTTTAAATGGTGCAGTTATTTGTTTAAGAACACCAAACCTCAGCCGAATAATGGGTGGCCCGCTGCGGAATCTCGGTATCACTTGCCTTCGCGATGGTCACATGACGTGGGAAGAGTTCGTCCAGGACTATCCTACATGTTTCATTGCATTTGACCCCGACATTTTGTTTTACGGCAACGAAATTTACTCGGTCCTATGTAACATTAAGGTCGTCGAAGAAATACCATGTGCTTACTTCGACCCAGCAGTTAGTTTCTTACTAACCGTACTTGTTTTCACTGCCAGTACCCACGGCTGTGTAATAGTGGAACTTCTAGGAAACCCCTCCGCTGCCGCCTTACTGCGAATTCGTTTCTCCGCGCATACTGGAGTTCGAGAACATGAAATTAACCAACGACGACTATTTGGGCTTTTATCGGAACCTGCAGAAACCCACCAACGACCGCGCGAGCCGATTCAGACTGAGCTTCCGCCTGCCTCTTTTGCGTGGCACTGGCCATGGAGCGCATTCGTCCAATGTGATTCTTGAATACCCTTCGCATGCCGGAAACTCTAAGGAAGTGCGCATTGGGCTGTACTCATTCACACAGGAGATCGAAGACGAGCTAGGTCATGGGACATATGGATTCGTTTATCCGGGCAAACACCGACAGGTCAGTCCCATCGTTTTTTAAAACTTTTCTCAATCTTCGGGGTCTTCAAGAACGGGTCACGTGTCGCGATTAAAGTGGTCGACTCGAAGGCCGATGAGGAAACAAAGAAACAGGCGTTTGCTGAGTTGCAGGCACTGAAAGTAAGCTCAATAGTCCTGTGCGGTCACGATTAAAATGAAAATTACAGAAATGGACTGGTCGAAACGCGAGGCCAAATCTCCTTCTTATGGTGGATAGCTACTGCCTGGACGGAATAATGTACCTCGTGACTGAGCTATGCGTTCCCGGGGACTTGGAACGCTATCTGAAGGGAAACGGCATATTAGGCTTCGCTTACGATAGATGTGTCATACACTTCGCCAAGCAGCTAGGTAGTTTTTGTTACGTTATACTAGTCGAGATTTCCTTGGAGAACAACATGCGTTTAGCAGCGGCGATGGTCGAACTGGATCGCCTTGGCATAATACACCGCGATATTAAACCATCGAACATCATGTTGCATGACGCAAGGCGAATCAAAGAAGAAATATTTCCGTGGTGTAAGTGAACTTTCAAGCTCACCACATAGGTAACTAAACAATTAGAAGGTCCTTCTATACTAAAGCGTTAGTCGGGCATAAACATACTGGCCATCCGTTGCACACATACTCAAATGACGCACAGCTTCAGTGAAAGGCCCTTACGACGTAATACATAGCGAAAAAGACAAAAAATACCACACATATCGAACATACGCCTAATTCCGGCTAAAAGTCCGCATTCACAAGGAATTTCGCTGACATTATATTCGATATTGTGCGCAGTATTGTATATATTGAAGTTTAGTCGAACCGTTGGTGATGACAGTCAAGCTGGCGGACTTCGGTTTCTCCAAAATTCTCGCAGAGACAGCGCGCGGTACTGCCAAGACGCATGCAGGGTCGAAGGCGTATATGGCACCTGAAGTCATTATGCGGCAGAAGTATAACGCAAGCATGGACATGTTTTCGATAGGCGTAGTCCTGTACGAGTGCATGGAGTTTAAGCATCCCTTTTCGGTAATTAACAGAATATAGCTTCTTATTACTGAGAGTTGCAGGATTGCTCGGACTTGACGGGTGCTAAACTTAAGAAACTGTACTCAGAACAGAAAACCGACGACAAGATCGTATTCAGACAAGTACTTCATGCTCCCGCACTTCGCGATTTGGTCAAAGCACTTATGAGCTATGATCCAAAGCAACGGATGACAGTCCGTAGGTTTCAGCATCATTAAAAACACCTGGTTTGGTTTCAGAAGAGCTAGCTAACCATGAGCTGCTAAATGTGGATGATGAGTCGTATATGACTGGGTACATAAAAAAGTGAGTGGTTCGAAAAAAGTCGTTAAGTCTGCGCTGTTTAGAGAGCAACTAAAATACTTAGTTGAACCCAGCTTTGGCAGGCCTGCTAAACTAGGCCAACGGTACAGCCAGTACAAGGGATGCCTTCTGAACAATCAGATACCATCACCGCCAGCTCAACTTCTTATTAAGCGGACTCGTTTGTCCGCCACTCCGTGTACTATGGATTGGTCCCTACACAATACCGTTGAAGATCGTCTCAGGGCACTGGTGCCGGACAAATCTTGCGTTCAGGCATACAAGGTAGTGTTGCAACTTCCTACTTCCAGGCTTGACTCTAGTGGTTCAAGTTCGACTTGTTGACAGAGGAAGTGGCTCAGATGGAGCACGGTTACGGCGAATACATAACTGACCGTTTACTGCATGGGAAAGCATGCGTAACTCTGGTTTTCGAACTTGATTATGAGGTAACGCCGATAGTAGTATCTGAAAAATGCTGATAATACAATACCTAGTGAATTCTTTCATTTTTCAGACCGAAGTCTTGGACTCGACAAATCGAGATTTATACACGGATTATTTAACATCGATATACGCGCAAGGTGAACGTGCCGACAACACCTTTACCACGCATCTTACATGTGGAATTGGCCATGGAATTATCGTAATACTCGCGCTGTACCTCGACCGGGATCCGGACAAAGAAACTGCACATCCAGCTGCTGTTTACGACGTAATTTTACAGCATATTATTATAGATATTCGGACCCGTAGCCGGCCCAATGCCGACCCCTCCCATGGTGTAAACCCGAGCAGTGCGGAGGCAATACCTGTAATAAGGTACCCATGAAAAACGCTTTTTTACGAAGACAGCACGAAACATCTCTTCACCAAACAAACAAACTCCACGGTACGAAAAAAACGGCAATATTAGAGCTCGTGCCGTGAGCTACACGTACTGGCCCCTCTACTGGCGTTAAGAGGCTCGTAAAACGCAGACCGCAAGACTAGAACGGCGTGTTGCACGCACAGGTGACTAGATTAATATTCTTAACACGCATCCAGTACTTGCGCATGATGTTACGCAAAAAGCAATATCTACTACATGAAAATGTAGATTTTATTGTCCGAAAGATGAATTTAGGCCATACGAAAGAAGTTCTCTCGATCGATCATGTCGGCTGCCGAGACAAACTTATATGAAACGCACCGCAACTTTATCTCGTGCCGCATGTTTTCGAATATGCATGTGGACAAACCTCACCACACTGAAGACGTCGAGGCAGAAATTCATGCGTGGTTGGCGGTCTTGGACAAGTTGGCTACTGACGCAGCTTTCACTGAGAATGTCATGTCGAAGACACGCATGAAGGATGCAACCGCTTCGCAGATATGGTTCGAGATTGTGCCGGTGAAGGACGTAGTGAGACAGTCACAAACGGTCACTTCCATCCGACAGACAATTTGTACGGTTCCCGATCGATGCTGGTTCTTAGCCGAGACTGCATTGAATATCTTCGAAACCGAGTACAATCTGAACCTGCAATATATATCTGCTTGGGTGCGGCATGGTTGTTTTCTCTATGCGCCGAATAGTATTGCGCGAGCAGCCGTGCACACAGTCGTTAAAACTGAGGACGACATACGCGACGGCCGCCATGAAGCTGCGACTGTTATACACAAAATACGTATGGGCTGCGCCGATTGGACTACCGCCATGATGATTTGCCAGAAAGCATTGCACATCAGGGAAAAACTTCCCTTCCGAAGCCCAGAGCCAAAGGAGGACGACCCGCGAAGCAAGCTGCGACATTGCTTGAATGTACTTGAAGCATTGAAGGACAGCGATGTCGAGTTCGTCCAGTTAAAGTACCTCAAGGACAATCAATTGCTGCTTTTCCACGGCTTCATCGCTGTCTTCGACTGGAATTTAGTCGCAAAGGCACCGAACGCTGCGAGAGACGTTCTGTGCTGCATCAGCAAACTGGGGGCACTTGGACACAACTGCTTGTTCGTGGACGTCACGGTATTCAACACTGTTACAATAAAGACGGTTCTAAATACTGTTATGCTCGTTTAGGACGAACCGGTACGACGCCCGTTCACCACACCGCAGCGTATTCTCGCGTTTACGGACGGAGTCCGGGAATCAGCGGCTAAATGCGTGAACATTCAGCGCATTCTCTCAATGATCCGCGAGTCATTCCTTTCCTGCCGTAGTATGGATGACATTTGGTATATGCTGCGCAGCGCCATGGTTGACAAAAAAACGAATATGGAAAGAGCTTGCTTATCTGCACTGAACGAAATGCAGAATGCCGGCATAAGTGTCAAGGAATCCGTTCATCCGACGCTGCTTCGATTCGAGCGTTACCCAGTGTTCGTCGCCTTCTACGACAGCTTCTTGGCGGACGTGTACCCTGAGGCGTCTGAAGCTGTCCTGGAAAATATCAAGCGTCTAAAGACCGAAGGCAGGGAGGTTGTTTTCATCGATACCTTCCGTGTGTTCAAGGTGCGTTCTTTAAGAGTACAGAAGCCTTAAGCAAACTCTAACCAATTCTACTACTAGCCGTCCACTTCATCAGCGGAGATGCTCAACTTTTTCAAGCAAAGCTACCGATTTGAGTACGGTTCGCCGCGTATAGTGGAGTATCGCAAGAGAATGTTGTTTCGTCACCACGTGCACAACCAAGACGTCTTCGAAATCAACCAAAAACTCGTGTATGCCGTTTAGTAATTTATCCCGTCACTAACGTTAGCCCGCTTTAGCAAACCTGAACTGGAACTTCTGATTTTACCTGATGCTGAACAGCAGTAACTTTGTTTCTACCATATAAAACAACGCGTATGTTTATGCAAACCATTTATCCTATAAACTATTTTATCGCTTCTCTCGCAGTGGCCTCTAGGAAAATACGACATGACTGACGCACTAATGTAGAATTTTAGTTCTGCGAACAGGGTTTAACAGGAAAGATACCCAACTATACCGAGTCCCTGTTGGGGAAGAGGTTCGTACTATGCACAAAGTAAAGCATTTATGTTGATTAAAGTAACCGTGTAATGCCAAACGCAAATCTATGCTCTATTGATCCTTGCTCTAATGCTTCCGGCATAGACCGCTTGACTTTTGGTAAACACTTGGATGCGTACTTTCCGCGCTACGTCGTAAGCTGAACTAACTCGTAGGTGTCGTCGCACGCATCCGGGCAATTATCGGCGTCGGCGCACGTAGGACGCTTGCAACCGCAGCAACGGCACGCTAGCCGTTTAATTATGTCGTCATACCACTTTGCCACAGTGGTAGACGTCCGGACACAACAAAAAGGCACTCTGGATTTAGCCTCGGCCGAAGGCGATCCGAACACAAACCAGGTAGCGTGCGCACGCGTGTTGTGAACTCGATTCGGGTGTTGCCACTTTCGACACCACCTCTCTCCCCTTCTTTTCGGTCACTGGTGGCCATTGGGGCTCGGATTAGCAGTGCACCGTGGCTGATGGCCGTAGAAAATTACGGAGCCAGGAGGAATCGAACCAGAGTGCTCTTTTTGTTGTGTTCGGACGTCTACCACTTTGCCACAGTGGTAGACGTCCGGACACAACAACAGTTAAGTCCAATCTTTTCAAATAACGTGAGGAAAAATTCAAACGAAGCCGAGTGGTTTCGGCCCGACTCGTCAGACCACTCGTCTGGACCTTTTGGGGTGGGCCATCGTCAGTGACGAAACCCCAAAAGTGCAAGATATATTTCAAGTATCTGCTACGCCGTAGAACAACCTAACAGCACGTTGTTTACCTTAAGTGATTCCAGACAGAGTTCTTCAAATTCGACTTCCCCATCGCTGCCGCTCTCGAGTTCCTCCTCTAGAAGCCCTCGTCCCTCTTTTACATTGAACTGAAATACTGGTCGGAATTTTAGGTATCAAGTGCCAGGACGACCTTCCCGGAATGCTGAAGGACCACCTGGCCGGCAAGATGCACCTTGAGAGCTTCATTTCGCACCGCGTCGCTCTCGAAGACATCAACAAGGCCTTCGACTGGCTCCTCAAAGGAGAAAGGTAGGTCGACTATCATCTCCTGTATGCCGCCATGGATGCGTAATTCGTCGGCTTACACGTTCTTCGTTTAGCCTTCGCACGGTCATGTCGGTCGCAGCCCCGTCTTCGAAGTGAACCAGGAGCGATCGGATAGTGCCATAGCGATGCATAATAACCATTCCACTTCTGGATCGTATTCTACCTTAGCTGCTCTTTCTCGTATTCCGGAATAAAGGCGCCTAGTGCGTACGTCTGTTCAGATCCACGAACCGTGTAAAGGGAAGTATCTCGAGTTCTGTTTCGTACTTCGGACCCAGGAATTACTACATCTCATGCAATGGCTTTTGCCCGTAGCCGGCTACCGCTGCTATTTGCTACACCAATAATCTCGCTACATGTCTCAAGAAACCGTAGAAATATTAGGCATAATCTACATGCAACAAATGCATAGTTTACTTGCAGTAACAAAACCAGCTGTCGACATAGCACAGAGCTACTTAGGGCATTGGATACCCGTCCATGTCACACCTGCAGGGACGTTGGAGCACTTAGCCGGAGCCTTTCCGCCGCTGATCGAAACTCCCGTAAAGGTCCAGTTGGTGCAGCTGCCGCTACCGCAGAGCAGATAGACCGGAACGGCCTTGGCGGCGACGCTGCCCGTCACGCGCTCCACCTTGAGCTTGTCGATCTTGATGCCGTTGGTGGGATTTCCCGTTGGCTTGCCGTTCTCGTAGTCCTGCTGGATGACGACGCCGTACTTCGCGATGTTCGACAGAGTGATGTCGGAGTAGGTCACTTCCGACACCGATCCGGTGGCGCCGTACACGGTCTTAATGCGTGCGCCGTTGTCGGAGTCCTTAATCGTCGAGTGGCTGATCGTGACGTTGCGGACGACGTTGTTGGAGCGACCGCCGACCGAGCCGATGGAGATGCCGTGACCACCCACACACTCAGCGCCAGTAAAGATGATGTTCTAAAGCTCGGGCATTGACCATGCTATTGTACGATGTTATTCGAGTTGGGAGAAGCTGGCAAGTACGCTCTGCCAACTCCATATTAGGGGCTTGGAATTTTCAGCAGTTGAGGAACATTGTCTAGCACGTTGACCTGTACTCTGCCACAATTTATGGTCTTCAATCTTTGCAGCTTTCCCATTCCAACCTTCGTACGACAGCAGCTTACCTCTCCTGAGTTGACAGCCAGACAGTCGTCCTGGTTGTGCACCTTCGGTCCGATGATGGAGACGCCCTTGGAGTTGCCAATGTCGAAGGCATCCGTGTTGTGCCCGAGGCTATCACCGTCCTTGTTGTCGCAAGTGATATTGGTCAGTGTGAGGTCGTTGGACTGGATGCTGAAGAAGTTCTTCGGCGCGTTCTTTACGTACAAGCCGGTGACGCTGGACGAGTCGAGGTTCTGCAGGCGGATGAACTTCGGCTTCTTCTTACCACCGTTGCCGCCCTGTCCGTCCCACCAGCGAGCGCCATCGCCGTTCAGTATGTGTCCGGCTGCGCCTTGGACTGTGATCTGTTTTCCCGAGATGAGGATGAGGTCATCTTCGAACTCCTTGTAGCCGAACGTCGTCTCGCCTTGGAAGATGACCTAAAGCGGAGGTCTAAAAATGTTAATATCCGCACCGGAAAACCTTGGTATTCGGCTTCAAGCCGCTTAAGTCGAGGGTTGCGCCCGCAGGCACCGCAATGCCGTTAAGGATGAGGGTCGCACAGGCCGTCTTTTGCTTTGCGACATCCTCGAACTTTGTAACGGTGCACGGATCTGCGGCGGAAACACTAGAGATGCCCAACAGCACGAACGCGACGGCTGGCAGGACGGGGCTCATGATGAGCGGGTACGAAGCCGAAGCTTGATGTGATGGCTTTGCTAGAACTGGGATGGCTTAAGTACGGACAAGATCGTTCGAACATTTCCGCGATATCCTTCACAGACTCGCTAACCGCACGTAAACTGTTTGATCAGCTGTACGGGGCGAAGACTCTAACGATTAGAATGTCTAAAATTGTCTCAAATGAGCGTGATATCGGGGCAAAGGTGATGAATTTGGGACGATCTGATGACAATTGGAATCAATTCCGGATAGGGAAGCTTTCCGATGACAAAACGTAAGCGGCAAACACCTGCATGAGATTGGCTGGGTGAAGTACGTTCAATAGTCCATGCCCACGTCAGTGAAAAGTCCACAAGTACCTTTAGTACTCTTGGTACATGTACTTGGGTTCGAACATGCAAGCGGCATGTTTAAAATCAGTCTTCGACAGGTTTCTGCTACGTCTTGAATTGTTCGACGCTAAGATTCGAAAGAACTCAGTTAGCCGTTCAGAATTAGTGTCCATTGGAAGGTCGTGGCACAAGTCTATAGGTATGCGTTGTTCTGCCTCCTGATGAAACCGGCACAGCCGAACAGAGCCGGAACCGGACGGTTCGGCCCAGGATTACGTGTCACAGATAACAGCCCTGATGCGCGTGTCATATTTCAGGCTTTCCCGTTTGAATTGCGCTTGCTGAGTTGTTCCATGTCCCGTTTGCGCAAGCCACTTTTCAATACCGTTGTCAGTTGTCGACCCTCTCAGCCCTTTGCAATGAATGCTTCGGTCGATTTGGACGGTTGCGATTGCAGTTTTCCCAAATACGGAAACGCTAATTGTAACTGATGGAGAGCACCGGTTCATGCTTCACGAGCACTATGCCTAGCGCTCATTGTGAGAAGCGAGCACTTTCTTTCTGCCCGGTCGGCCGGTCAGCAAGCATGGTATAAGCTTTATCAGCTTGACATTTGTCATGCACAGTATCGTCTTTAGAACAACGTCGCAGTAGCGTCGCACGAAAACGATGGTCGTCGGCTGTTGAACAATATGATGGAGTGACGGCCATGCTGACGAACGCTGCACAAGTGCCGCTGTAAAGGACGAAGGAGCCCAGAATCACGACGTATAGCACGGGTACCAAGGAAGGCAAAATGCTCCTTGATATCACTCTGATATCAAGGATGTATCAGATATCACTGATATCGCTCATAAAAAATTGCGAAATGAGAACAGAGTAGATGATACTCCAGACCCGAGCCGATCTGAGTGCTAATGTATCCCAGCGCTGCTTGAGTTTCCACATGCGTCGGTACGGTTAATGGCACTGGGAAAACGGATCCATGTGACGATTGCTTGGAGGGACCACATGATCGTGCTGGGTCGCAACCAAGCTGTGGTCGACGGATGCGCACGGCTAGAAGAGTCGCGAGAGATCGACGACCGGTTAACGAGAGACGCAGCGGGCACCTTAGTGCGTAAAGCCAATAAACGACGGAAAGACTAAACCTTCTTGCGCGTTTCTTGAGCTAGCGCACCCCATTTCCGGGCTGAATTTGGCGTCCACATTTGGCGCAAAGATACAGCTTCTTCGGTTTAAATACCCAGATTTGAGGTACCTAACAGTTC
This sequence comes from Aphelenchus avenae, assembly GCA_020875895.1. Lineage (NCBI taxonomy): Eukaryota > Metazoa > Nematoda > Chromadorea > Rhabditida > Aphelenchidae > Aphelenchus > Aphelenchus avenae. The sequence continues at coordinate 40,394 of JNEY01000159.1, read as the reverse complement.
CAGCTCGGGTGTCAGCCTGTGGCGGTAACAAATTTTGGAAGGCACTGCCGTCGGGCGGTGCAATTCCATACGAAATCAACTGAAATCGAATCACTCCACTGGTTTGCAATTTGCGCATTCCTGAAGGCTACGATGTAGGAAAACTAGCGATTTGTAAAGACCTACAAGCTTTGCTATCTGACGTGACGGCTTAGCCCCACAGGACTTGCTTATTCGGTTTAGTCACCCAAAATTGAGGTGATACTCGGGTTATTTTGGCGTTATCCGTTTTATTTTCGCATTGCGACCAACGGGTCGGAGCTACCGAGCTGCAGTTAGAGCAAGCGACATAATTGCCGCAACTCTTTCGACCGACATCGCAGGCATTTCCAACGTGGATTGTGAAGCAAACACAGAAGTGCACAGCGAATGTATCCGAGCGTTCTACCTTTTCGAGGACTGGGTCGCGACGTGGTTAACTTGCGGTTAACTTAGCTCTGTGAGGTAGTTTTAATAGAGTACTGATCATTCACGCTTTTCTCTCTTGCTTGAGGGCATATGTCGCTACGCGTTCTCAGCGAACGCGGTGCGACCGACGGAGTCTAGTGACGCCGCCTCTCATCGATTAAACAGCGTCAAGACAGTTGGCGTCCGCACTAAAACGACGCATACTATTTCAAATTCTGGCTGTGGAAGAGTTAAATTTCTGGAACCAGCACAGAACATTCGATCGTTTTGGAGCTCTCGATTTATTATCTTGCACGAGCTGATTGCGAAAAGTTGCTTTCATCAAATCAAACTTCTCAAAAAATGTTCGGTTGCTACGAAAATGACCCTTGCCTCTCAAATTTTAATTTTCCTAACGATAGTGCGATTGTAGCCAAACCGTACGCGTGCCGCCTCCAGCTTCGATCCCGACATATTAGCTGCTCTTATCGGAATTCTTTAGAAGCTCCTCAGTGGGTCACGCCAGCGGACAGCGGGTGTAAGAAGAAATGCAGCGTGAGACGACGGAGTAAGCTTCTTGACCAGCATTATCTAACGAAGTTCGTAATCACCGTGTTGCAGGCTACTACATTGCGGCAACTGCGCCTTCACAGCCAGCAATCCGTCCACGCTCCACTATCATCGACAATTTATGGGCCACTTTGCAGTTCGAAATTGTGGCAATGATCTAGCGGAACAAACGGTTAGTTTCGTCCTATTCTCGTATGACTCACGGTGGCTTTTACCACTCTGATATTTAGGGATCGTCTAACGGACGAAGTACTACAGCTTCGTGGTCCAGTGGCACTGAAAGTATCGAAGAAACCGAGTACGTTATTTGCAACAGGGTTTTTACGATTTCATCCTCATTTACATCTTTAGAGGCTGGTTTGAAATGGAAAGCATCGAGCTTGACGACGGCTGCGTCGTACCGGAAGAACTGCATGCCGACAAAGCAGTAGTCACTGAAGTGAAAGGAGAGACTGGAGCTTCTAGTTCCACGACAACCGGTAAGGGAATGCCAGTACTGGCGGACTCAAGAAACAAGGTAACGTTTCTGAAGCATTTAGCGGTCGCAAGCGGCAACCAGCGCCACCAATGCCCCGTCTGTGGAGTCCCCTCCCCGTGCAGAGCGAATCTGCTGCGGCACATGCTGGTGCACACCAAGCGAAGACCTGTGTTCTGTAACCTCTGCGGTAAAGGCGTTCGTGACATGAGCAGCCTTAAAAGACACATGCTCGTTCACTCCGGCGAAAGGTAATCGATTCACGAGGGACGATTCTGATCTAATTTTGTATTTCATATCTGAGACTAAAAATTTCCGAATTGGATTTTTGGTTGGAATTCTACATTAGGTAATTTTCAAGTCACGGCGGTATGATCCAGGTGGTACTTCGGTGCTTTTTCCAGAACGAAAACATCGAAATTTTTAAAGTTCGGGATTGTATCCGGCCCTGACGTACGCATCTTGCAAGATCCAAGGCGAACTTCTCTTGCTTTCTTCACCGCGATTTCTAACTTTAGGCCATTCGGATGTACGCTGTGCACGTCGAGGTTCAAGTTCCGATACGATCTCGTCAAGCACATGCGGCGGAAGTCTCACAAACCGACTTCTGAGCACGCCCCACGCCGCATCGATGGTAAAGAGGCCATTCGTCGAGTTACTTGTATGCGTTTGTACCACGATAGCGATACTCAGCAAAGCATTTAGCGGCCGTCAAAAACACCCAACGACGCGAATTCCCGGTCTGCCGAGTTCCGTCTGCGGACAGAGTGAATCTACTGCGGCACATGCTGGTGCACAGCAAGCAAAGACCGTTGACTTGTGCTGTTTGCGGCAAAGGCATTCGCGACATGAGTAGCCTCAACAGGCACATGACGCTCGTCCATTCTGACAAAAGGTCAGCTAAATGTCTTACACGTGCCAATTGCCAATCATTGAGTTGCATGGGATGCTAGTTCATTACAGGCCATTCAATTGCACGCTCTGTACATCGGCATTCAAGCTCCGGTGGAGGCTCAACAAGCACATGAAGACGGTTCACGGGCAGACTATGGAGAACGCCCCAGTTCGCCGAAGAGGTAAATACACCATTCATTCCGTCCACTGTGCTGGTTTAGTTCAAAGATTTGCTGTCGATCAGTTCGAGTGCAAAATCTGCCTACGAGCTTATCCGACCAGAAAACGTTTGCGTTCGCATCTGCTCGTGCACACAAAGAACAAAGGCTTTTCTTGCGCGACCTGCGGCAACAGTTATCGGGACAAAGATACTCTCAAGGGGCATATGATGGTTCATTCAGATGAAAGGTAAGCTTATTTTCCAGCCTTATTTGAATACCTCTGCACCTACCTTTGCTAAAGCGGTGATTCGGACGCAGCGGGTTTCAAGTATTTTCTGAGCCTCCACTAGCCGTAGGTTTTACTAAAATCTAAAACGTTGTTTTAGCTTTCGTTCTGCAAATGTTTGCAGGATCAGGATCTATTTGAAGTGATTTAGGCCGTTCGCTTGTTCCGAATGCGACTTCACTACGAAGGACAGATATTATCTGACGTTGCATCAGCGCAGGCACACCGGAGAGTTGTTCCGGTGCGCACACTGCGACTATGCTAACCCGCTGAAGTCGAAGCTCGACCGTCATTCGAAGGTTCACGCAAATGAACACTGATTGTTCCTAAATTCAAATTTATCTGCATGTCAACGTGTGCCTTTGCAATAAACTGTTACTGTTTGCAACTAAGAGGTCCCAACTATTCGCAACTACCATCGCCGAAGCAGCTCGTGAACGGTCTTAGCTTTGTCGAGCGATGGGCTAAGGTGATTTGATGAATACATTTTACTATCCAGATCTACTATCGGGTTTGCTAGATCGAACGGGACGGGGTACGCACAGAATTGTCATGGACGAAGGAAGCTGCGGGAAAACGACCCATTAAGCGGCTGATGGCACTCGTCGCTGGGCCTCAACCGGCGGCCGCATAATGGATGTGGCCAGTAGAAGAGACGAGGCAGACGACTGATCGGAGGAGAGAGGGCGTCTCGGATGATGCGACACAAAGAGGGTAACGTGTGATCTTTAGCGGCCTCGGATAATGTCGACCTCAAATTGTCAACCACATTTGGGCAGAATGTTTATTATCGTCGGCCTTGCATCTTCGGTTTAAATACCCTAATCAGAGGTACTTGACAACTCCAGCTCGGGCGCCGGCGTGTGGCGGACGCAAATTTTGGAATGCACTGTCTCTGGGCGGTGCTATCACTTTCCGGTAGTAGTAAGCACTGTCATGGGGCCTATCTAGTTGCTCTGGCGCGGATTGCTACACGTTGACGCCAACATGCCCCTTCGGCGTTAACCTTCTGTAGCACACTGTCGGGCAAGTGGTCTAAGATACTCTCTAATTGTCTCAATAATTTTCTTCTTTCGTCCGCTTCGGCCACTAGCGTCTCTCAGTTGCGTCTCGATCTGCTGCCCGCGAAAACGAGGCACCACGATCCGATCGCATGGTGTGCTCCTTGGCCTATGGCAAGGGGCATGACAAATACAAGGAGCCCGGTTTTGGGGGGGGATGACTCTTTACCCGCAATTCCCCCCCCCTTTCCCCATAACAATGAAGATCCCACGGCAGTTGGCCGGAGACTTACGAATTGTTATCTCAGCCGGCTTTGAATGCTGCACATTTATCACATACCGACATGTAAGGGTTTTATGAACGTGGTACGCCGTAAACGGCCGTATAATAAAGCCCTCCAGATTGCCGCGTTTATGCCAAATAGTCGCAACACACATAAATACAGGAAGCGTCCGCACGTCTCTTTGACACCGTAAGAGCTAACCGAATCGAAAGTAGGGAGAGTTAATGTTTCGGAAGAGCTGCGCCACTCTTCTCGTCTTGTACAAGTTGTTCAGGGGTACGTCGCCGTTCGAGTCCGCTTCTGGTTGCCAGTCCTTTCGCAGGGCAACTGAATCCTTATGATGGAAGCAGCGACTGAGGCACGACATACCCCGGTGTTGCTGCATGTCGCTGTAGGCTGTGCGTCGCTTCCTAGGGATAAGCCAGTCAGAAAGTCGAGCGTTCAGCCGCGGCACCAGTAATCGCTGGTTCGCGAACTTCATCGTCGGATACATGGCGTCAGCGGTGACGTCGCTGTCCCAGTAATCATTCAGTCGCTTCAAACTAAAAGTCGCGAAGCGCATGACATTTGCTGCATCTTTTTGACAAGGGATCAAGCGTAGATTTTTAATTGTTAGCAAAAAGATCGACTGGAGATGACGGGGTGGTGCAATTATTTAACGGATCGAAAGCTAAGCGTCAATCGGCCGTATGTATCATAAACTCAAACATTCATCATCGGTAGAACATACCGAGAAGGAAGGGTACAACACCTTAAATCGAAAGACTTACCTGTATAGCGGCGTAGGGTAGAATGCGGCGAACTGGCTGCTGCTCTAAATTGTTTGTTTAACCATAGGGACGTAACTGCTGACGCTGAGACTCCAAGAAGTGGAAAAAACACAGATACCAGAAGTGCCTCAAAGATTCCGATTTCGGTATTCCCGTTCCGAATGCCGATTGAAATCAAGAACATTCCGAGACACCCCGAATCTGACGCATACCTTGATACATACCGCGGACAAGACGGAAAGAACGACGAGGATGAGCTGCATTTGTGCCCTCAAATGATTCCGGCAAAGATCGTGCGGCTTTTGGTAACCGTTTTGACGCGTAGTTTCAATACTACGTCATGCGCTGAATTAACTCGCTGGCGTCGTCATACGCATCCGGGCAATTATCGGCCTTTGCGCACGTAGGACCGCTTGCAACCGCAGCAGCCGCGACGAAAGCCGTTTAATTATGTTGTCAGGATTATCCCAATAAAAAGCGAGTGATGACGCTCGCGCCCTAAACTCTTTCTGAAATAAGTAGTTGCTAGAATTCTTAGTTGCAACGGGTTGCTACATTTACGGAATTAGTTGCAGTGGGCTTTACGTAAGACACTAAGATCGCCCAAACGGCCGAAATGAGGACACATGTTCGACGTAGTGCTAGTTGTCCCTGATCCTGCTTGCTTAAAAACAACTAGGATACACATAAGGGAGTAGATGTATTTCAGGAATAGCACATTAATTAGCTTCGTTTATCGAGAAGACTGTTCTATGCAACTCGCGGAAAATAACTGTTCCGCGTGCAAAAGACGAACAAAAGTGCCACCCGCGAAAAGCGAATGCTTTGCTCGTGTTATGTTTGACCATCCGAGTTCCTCGGCGGTATCATGCTATTTTTGGACACTCCATAAGAGCCAGTTCAGAGTAAGAGTTTTAATAGCGTTTTCGGTGTTTGGAATGTGTACTAACTTTATGAATGTACCCGCCGGACGAGCTTTCAAAAACTAGCTTTTTTAGCAACTTACTCAGACACGAAACAGACGCTAACTCGGCCAACAAAAGTTCTGCATAGTCTTTACTTCGCCCGTTCTCAAAAGTTTGTACAACAAGTCTACACGGAGGTCATTCCTACGACGGTAGTGCGATACTTCGTCGAGTTCAGAAAGATACAGGCACCAGGGCTGAGCTGTGGGGCAGTGTCGGCGTCTTTCAGTCCTTTCTGTCCAAGTAGTAGCTTCTGCCATAACTGCTTCAACGTCGCTCGGTAACGCGAGGAAACCTGCAAAGTCCGAGTAAAGCCTTTGAGTGACGCTATTAGCTTTTAAGCAGTCAGCTCTAACACTAAGAACCGCAACTTACCAGTGCGTAAACGATGAAGCACGTATTGCAGTTGATGAGCGACAAAAGGTCGAGCACTTCGCCGAAATTAACGTAGATAAAGAGGTGAATGTCGTTGGGGAAGAGACCGTTAAGGATGGCGAGAACTCCTAAAATCCTTTTGGTAAGACAGTTATTATGCATCCTTTAAGTCGAAGCTTCGATCGTAATTTTAGACCAAGTGCTTGTACGCTGAAGCAGCTCCAAAAAAAAACTTGAAACGCACCTTGAGGCAGCTCCGTGCAGACGAACACCGACAGGAGGATGATGAGAATCTTCGTGGTTCGGTCGCCCATCTGTAGCGGTGGAGGACGACTTAGGCGGATGAGAGGTAGAAGGAGAACTCTGTGCTTCTTGTTCAGTGCCAGTGTTCGCAACAGCGCGACAGTAAAGACGAGAAGTAGCACGCAGGGAATGACCTAGACCAAAGCGGTTACAAAATGTTTAACCAAGCGTCTGTGAAACCAAATGCGGATAATTCAAGCCACCGAATTCGTTCCGCAATACTCACCTTGAATACGATGCCGGTCAGCCAGAGGTTGAACTTGAACAGTGAGCATGTGTTCATCGAGTCGTAGCCGGACAGAGTGATCGTGTAGAGACTCTGGTTCGTTCCTGGAGGCATAGGCACTTCGACAATGGAGTGAAGGAGGAACGTCGGCACGCATAGCACCACGATGAAGAAGGTGATCACAAGGAAAACGTTTCTAAACCAATACTTGTAAGATCTATTCGCAAAATTGTGGTTAATTTAAGGGACGCTTTAAGTTCCCCAAACTCATTCGGAACGCTTACATGAGTTTTCAGCTTAGCGTCCGTTATGACATTTTGGAAAGCTTAAGCCAAATGATCATCATGTATCAAGGTCCAATCATGTCACATGTTCGTTCAGATTTTTCTGCATTTTTATGGCTCTAAAGATTCGACCGGTCTCGTTGCCGTGAAAGGCCACATAAATGTCTTCACCGATGATCTTCCAACTTAGCTCCCATGATCTCTCTCCCCAAAGTAGCACCCTTAATCCCAGCTCTGGCGTACCTTGACACGTCTCGATCACGCCACTTGCTGTTGAGGCTGCTAATGGAGCTATAGCGGATGTACGCCGCTGCGACAGTCACGTAGAGCGTGATGGAGTGAAGAGCGATGCTCATAACAACGTGCACCAGTAGGAATAACGTCCACTCGTAGCCGTAGCCCGCTGGCGGATTCGAGAGTTTGTCCGGGGAGCCGAACCGGACGATGAAGAGGAGGTAGGACAACATGGTGGAGATATCGCAGATTGCGATCGCAGACAGCTAAACCGCTAAGTTGGGAACGATTCTATTGGCCGAAGTTCCCTTGGAGTTCAAAGAACCTACCAGTCGATTCACGGCATTGCGTCGCATCTTCCGCCGCGTCAAAACAATGACGTGAATGGAGTTCATGAGAACGCCGGTAATGCACAGCGTAAATGACAGGTACTGGTGGATGACGGCGTATGACCTAAAGACAAAAGCGTTATGAGTAATCGTCCGATTCATTGCTGTCTCAAGGAATCACAAGCACGCGTAAGGGGATATTTCGTTCGTTTTAGGATTCCACTCTGTGCTGGGGTCAACAAAAGATTGTTAGCCTGAGCTTCTGATAAAACATGAAACTTTAACTTGGAAGAATAAGTTTTCAGTTTGGAAAATGGGACTACATCCTTGGGATTACCCGTTACGAGCAGACAACAGACTGAAATCTCGGGCTTGCTACGTCACTGAGGTCAATCAGACGAATTCTGCCTGCGAATCCGATCTCTACTGAGCGTCGTAGTTAAAACACTTACGTGGACAGGTCGATGAGCCGCTCTAGAAGTCCAATCGTAGCGCTATCGTTTAGGTCGAAGAGCCGGAGCTCGTCGTCGCATATCATGGTCGCCGGTGGCACAGCTCACTGCTTCCGAATAGCAGCGAACTAATGGACCAAGGACTGTCGCGAGTGACACAACGTGTAGCGGTAATGGCACCGTACTGTTGGCCGGTTAATCCTCGCTGAGAGTGGGAAGACGTGGGGCATGAGTCAGGCGTGTGCCTTGTCGAGTAGCTTAGGGGGTGACCGTCTCTCGCAATACAGCGTGTGCCACAGATGGCTCGCTGGTTCCGATAAACGAGTTGGTCGTTGGCGAGGGGATTAAGCTGGCTGGCTCGAATCGTCTTCTTCCGTTCCCGTGAGTGGCGGCGTCCGCTTCTTGGTACAAAGGCTATCTGAAACGCGCAACATAATGACAGACTGAAGGCGTTCTTTAAACGCGTGATCACGAGGCGATGAGACGCTAAGCTACGCACGAAACTGTGTTGTCTGCGTTTTTCGCATGAAGCAGTCAAACATGACATTTTAGCAGATCGTCTGCCTTGAGCCTAAATACCAGCCAAATATAAGACAAGGCGGTATCCGGGCAGAATTAGGCGGTTTCCGGATTGTTCCCCAATCACAATTTTGCGATCTACGGTATTTCATAAGGGTAGCGGAAGTCCATCTGTCATTAAGCTTAGCACGCTACGCGGGTGGAGTTCGCAAAAATTATCAAGGACAGAATGACTCAATTGCATGACTACTACCGGATCAAAGGAAGTGTAGTCAAAGATCAAGGAAAGCGGAAGAAAAAGTATACCGTTCGGCGCTTGCTGGTGATGTAGGTCAGCATTGCTTAGGCTAGCTAGACTGAGCTGAGCTTGAGAGGTTTTACACGGAAGCTAGGAACGATGTCAAATAGAGAATCATCCGAGTGAGTGACATTTTGTGAAGCCTTGCTCAGGTTTATGAGAACTGCCAGTAGTTCGATCTCGCGTTTAGCCTAGATGTAAGATGATTGCTGAAGGACAGATGCTAAGGTTCTCCCGGGATTCGATCTATGACCAGTTCTGGCATCAACCAACATTGAAAAAAACACGCACGGTGCAGCGGCGTCTGGCAAGGCATCTGTAAAACCGACGCGCAGTAGAAACCAGTAGACCTGTTAGCGTCGAAACTTAAACAACCTAATCAAACGCTGAACCCAGACCAGAAACCCTTCGGTGTTGAGTCTAGCCCGACCATTCGTAAACGGATTAGCCCGTGGAAACCTGTCACCTGCCTTTGTTTGGCGCGGAAGGCGGTAAACAAGTCGGTATTCATGCGCTAGAAGACAGGAGCATAAAAAGAGGTCACGCTATTTAGTCTGCGTTCTCGCGCCAAGCGGCCGAAAGAACGACAGTGCCAATGAACAATCCGTGTCCGCGCGAAATTAGCCTGATTGGGGACACGTTCGTCGCCTATTCTGACCCGACCGACTTCCGCATTTCGCTCATTGCCTATTCTTATCCCGATATGTCACACCATCGCAAAGAGAACAAATATCACGTTCGGCGCGGATTTGCCAAGTAAGTCGGCGAAAATAAAGGCACTGCTAGAGTTGCGAAAATATGATAAGCGCGACACAAAAGATCTACGTAATCACGTTGGAAGCTATTCAAGGAACGTAGGCGCCGTTGCAAGGCTAAGAAATTTCGGAGAATTTGTTGAGTAGTTTAGCAGGAAGAAAGGAACTTGAGCTATGGCAAACAATGATGCCAACTGCGGGACTTACAAAGACGTTTTGAGTCGCTATGCAGAGAAAAGCCGGATCAAGTCGAGACGTAATTACTCAATTGGTAAATCAAGCAAAAGCCTATACAACAAGCTACGCACACTTCAACTCTCAGAAGGTGTCGCTTTTCTCGCTACAAAACTATAGCTATGTCCTATCTAACACTCAGTGAAAACCAGGCAAGGCACCTGTCCGACATTTCAGCGGATTAGCCTTTACCTCAATCTGCCTAAGTGTCCATGTGACAAAGGCCGCGACCGATGGACTCTCCCTACCTGCAAATTATCTCGGCGGTAGCACTCAAAGATCGCCGGCTACTATACGAGGAAGTGGCCCTTAGTCCGGGGAACCCGGAATCTTCTCAGGCCGCGGAGACGGACACCCAAGTATTAGTGCCCCGAGGCTGACTAGTGCCGGGTCACACGCGGCCACGTGTCCGCCGAGTTGTTTACCATGGCGGCGGCGCCGGAAAAAGTACAGCGGGAATCCCATATGAGTGTTTGTAGTCGGCTTATCGTCGCGAGAAGCACCGAAAAATTTGAGCTATTGACGTAGGTCCGGCACGGCCGGGATTATCCCCGTCTTCGCCGGAGCGTCTTCAGGTGTGCCAGGAAGCGGACGATTGTTTGTGTGTCAGGTGACGGCGGCGTTCCACGACGCCGGCTTATCACACCTTCTGCGGCTTATCCGCGAAGTCATGTTCATACGCGAAAACAGAGAAAAATCGCCTTCCATAGTGCTTCATGATAGCTTTCATGAACGCCACATGTGGCTAAAACGGTACATTGCCGAGAATAAGCCCTGCCACCTTCTGGGGATTCAGGCGAGATGACAAATGTTTGTTGGAAAAAACAATAATAAGGTTCTCAAGACGTGATATTAAGCAGATCAAGAACTCCTAAAAGTTTACGGCAGGCTGAAGCAGTCCGATAAATACCTAAGGAGGAAGGTCACAAACACTCGGACCCCCTTCAGGCTATCGACGATCTATGGTCGCGAGCATCTCGGGCAACAGCGTCAGCATCAACAACCTGGACGCGGATCTTCTGAAAAAGTAGTGGATGCCATGCATGAAAGAGTCCGCATCACTGTGAAACGAATCGGGATGTTTCGGTGGTCGCAGGAAGTTCAACAATACTCCTCGTCTCGGAAAAGTCAGTCAGGAACCGGCAACCTAACGTCACTAACTGGCATAGAACTTCTCTTTTGCATGGCAGGATCTCCTAACAGTGCAGATAAAGTCTAACTAGCCGAGTGCGAATTTGTGAACGCGTAAACTTTCGATCACCTAGGCGTCCTAGTTTCAGATTTGAAGTAATCTCGTATTGAGTTTTGAGAATAATGGCGCACCAAAGATTGCTCGAGATGAATCCGGGTGGTGGATACTTGCGTGACACTATAAGCAGCACTACTGGAGTAAATATGTTCCAGACACTCTCAGACACGCTTTCGCAGCCGTCTAATAGTTCAAGGCTTCATTGTTCGCGGTATTTCTTGAGTTGGATCGAGCGCTCTGACAAAAAAGTATGCCTAAGAGTCTGATACAGAAACGATAGTCTCAATCCAACTGCTCACACTCTTTGACCCCATTAGGGATTGGACACAAGAATAGCCCTATGGTACGGTATCCAATTGTCGTAACCTTTAGCGAAATGAGTGGACGCCGCAAAGAGATGACATGCGACATGCATTAATCCGACCGGATAAGACAAATCATAAGGAGAGGGCCACGTGGCCGTTGGTCGCAAACACGCCTAATGCCTGCTTAGTCACCAAGGAGAGCTGTGAGCATGGTACAAAAGCGAGAGAGAAACGAAAGCGCCAAACTAGCGTTTAGAGTATTGACTGAACTGGATGTCAGGCAAATGCGGAAAGTCGTCGGCATTTCATTCTCCGTAGTCGCAAACACAAACCGACGGATTAGCTTTGTGGCATCCGCGCTGACCCGCTTGTAGCAGATTACACACAGACGCGGGTCGTTCCACTAAAAGCTTCTTGCCGTACAATCCAGGCTTAACCGCTACTCGGTAGCCTGACATGTTGACAAACACTAAATGGCATGTGTCTTCGCAGGCACTTGAGAACGAGGGACAGTGGCGTATTTAGGGGGGATGCGCGGGGGGCGGCGCCCCGCCCTCTTTCCGGGCCGAAGGCCCGGCGAGGTAAGGGGGACCAAGGCAAAATAAATTTTCAACGCAACTTTACCAAGAAAGCCCAAAACTCTCTTTGGCGGCGCCTGCGGCGGGCATATTTAGGCTAAATACATGATATTCGGGACTGAAAAACCATTGATGCCTTGAATTTTTGATGAATCTTATTCCAACAATAGCCCAAAAATACTTTTTGGCGGCGCCGGCGCCGGGCTATATTGGTGATAAACACGCCAAAACAGTGTTAAAACCGCTGATGGGACAAAAAAGGGAGACTTTGGATAACTACCAAAGGGGGGACCAAGGCATATTTTGGGCGCCGGCCGAAGGCCGGCGCCGAAAAAATAGGTAAGGGTTCCCCCTTACCATGACGCCCCTCCCCTGACCGGATCCTAGCTACGCCACTGACGAGGGATGAACGGACAGCGCTGGAACAGACATATGAGCGCACTAGGTGCCAAGCGTGTGGTAAAAATGCAACGACTTCACATACGTAACCCTCGGAAGGCCTCGTGTCGCACTCTTTTGCATCGCAACAGAAGTAGAGACACCCTGAACAATCGGCCAGACCTCCAGGAGGTTGACGTGTGTCACTGCAGTCTCTCAGCTAGACGACCACTAGCTAAGATTTTTTGCCTTTTTTACCGTGCTTGTTTGTCCAGCAAGCACGCAGAAACCACCCTGGCCGCTAGCGCTAAAACGTGCCGTGGCATTCAAGCGACAGGCTCGTCGTATAGTGCAAAGACCGTTGATCCGGTTCTCATGGCATATCCCGCTCGCTCGCACGTTACTCATGCCCTGACAGGGTGCACTGAGTCGGTCTTGATGCGGTCGCAGAGGATTAATTAATTTTTTGAATTAGTGAGACCACGCCGTCAGGGTCGAAATTGTACCCTTAGAACCACCAAAGTGAATTATTAATGCGAGCAGACGGGGACAGAGCGATTAGATGGAAGCTCTAATGGGTGCAAGTGGTGCAGAAAAGCAATCTTTGCGGCTGATTAGTGCTACGACTATGTGATTACGGGCAGTGTACTGGCCATGGTCAGCTGCAATTTGCCTCAAGCTAGTGCAAATGACGACTTATTGTCTACGCAGAAAAAGGCATTGATGGACAGAGCAATTGTATGACAATGCGTGCGATGGTGCTAGCCCACAGGCATATCTATGCACGCTTCTTTTGCCCTTTAGCATGAGTCACGCAGGGAGAGGAACGTTTGGAGCGGCTCATGGCGCACAAAAAAGGATCACAGTAGGAGGCTAAGGTGGGGCCTAAGTCCGGTCGGTTGTTAACGAACATAACCCACAGCTGTTGACTGAACTCATTATAGCACCTTCCACCAAGACGCAGGGTACGCATTTGATGCGCAATGCGGAGGTTTGTCAGCGATTACGACGGAGAATCGCCTATTCGTCATTTCTCGAACCACTACTAGTCATTCCCACGGGAACTTAAATTGTGGTAGATCAACGCCCAAACATGGAGAAAGTTCAACGTTTAAGGATGAGTTATACGGTCCGACCTGTGTTGAAGATCAGAACCGTTCCGGTCGCGCCTCATGGCCAAAACCCCATGCGCCATTACTAATCAAATACGTAATCAGTCCTCTGTGAAGCATGACTACGCTATGGGTAGAGGACTAGAGAATGTTTCGCTCACAAATGAATATTGAGTTACAAGAATGACTGAATGTGTGGCTCCGTGCTGCACGTACCGCTTCCTTTCATACAAGGAAGTTCCTCAGAGCGTTGCCACGGTGTGTTTGCGGAACACACAATATTGCAAGATTAGCGTCATTCCAAGAGTAAACTACAATGGTTGTTAGCACAGACCATCCTATCCTAGAAGAGACGTGCCACGCGACGGTACGGATCACGAAATTACTTCCCGCGGGTAAAAGGGAAGGAAGCCCGTAAAACTGGTAAAGAAGAAAGATTGCGTCTTCTCTAGTTTGCCTTTTTAGCTTTTCGACGAGGTCCTTCTGCGCCGCTTCATGTCAAGGGCCCTTGCACAATCGGTTCATAGGCCTACATTTTCCGCTACTATCATGATCGGTTACATTTTCACCTAGAACGAATACACGTAGAAGAAGAATGTTTTCCGAAAGGCAAGGTATTTGACGTGACCTTTCTTGGAGATACTTCGGTCATCCCGTGTTCCACTAAGTGCTGCTCGTGGTATCCGCGCGATTAACCTCGGCTTTAGGGCCCTAGAAGCCGGTGTCAAGAAGTTGTTTGTCTAACTCATAGTCCACGCGGATATCGCAAGAAGTGAGCGTCAACCACGCCTGGGGACTGTCTAACGTCAGTGAAAGGCAGTTCACAGACACCAAAATCCGGTGTTCCGCGGTACACGTGATTAGCCATAGGCTAACCGCCGAAATCATGCGGCATTCGAGTGAGACAACATGCTCGTAAGCCTGTCGCGACGCGTGCATGACAGAGACGCTGCGTGGGGTTCGAGAAGCAGATCTCGGGAATGATTAATGCTGTTTTATGACATTGTGAAAGGAGGCATCATGTACTTTGTGAGTGTCGCGCTCTGGGAACTAATACACGACAAAGGTTATGGGTACTCCGGCATACTAAAGGATGCACGTCCAAAATGAACGCTCAGTCATTCTGTTGACAACAACGTGTACTTTACGCATTTTTCTCCGCTCCGACGTACTTATAGCGGAGGCCATAGTGCGAGAGATGAGAGACAAAGCCGTTAGCGCCTTACACGGATTGCGTCAAAGCGATGAATTGCCCTGCTGGGACAGATAAAAGTGAAAATTAGCCCGATATGGGTCCTACGCAGTACGCGTGTGGGGCAAATGGTCGACAGCACTTTGGTCATAGTGAAAGTTTCCAGCATGCTCGACCGTACAGTTATTTCAACTCTCAGATATTACACTTTGCCAACACACTGCAACCACTTACACTCTGCTTTTCCGCATGTTCGACTACGTCACGCTAACCAAGGCTCGAAGAATAAAACGAAGTTATGATCCACCTCCCCGTTTGCTGCCTGAAGATCAGCTTACGGTGCCTATAATTCGAGCTAGACATAAAATGCGGAACGTTTCCTCGAACGAGAAGCCCAGGTGTAACATCTGAAGTTGTATCAGCTTACGAATTATTCACGCGCTACGGATGCCCGCTTATCCTCATTCTTCTCTACCCAGAAGGATTAGGGCTACGATGATTGGACGGTCGATGGGTGACGAATTGTAGTGTCCTCAGATGTGGCGTCCTAACAATGGTTTCTTTGACATCGGTCCATTTCCTCTCGTCATATAAACGCTGTCGAAGAAAACAGGAATAGGCAGCCAGAAAAGTTACGCTGATCTACATTCGCAGAAAGACTCTATGATTTTAGGTAAAGGCGATAAAAAAAACCGGAAGGATCGACGCCACAATTAGCCAAATACACTGGGAAGAAGGAACGCGTCGCTGCGGAAATGACTAACAAGGAACTAACCTAGTACCGAATAGCATAAAGTTTGTGCCATAAAGCTTAAATGGTTGAAGTGTCCAACAGGACACCGACCGGGCTTTGTAATGCTGGCGTTTTTACAAAACTCGTGGGCTTACCAGCCGCGACATAACTGTCATCTCCTGGGCACTTTTGGCCTATACAGGGTAGCAACCATCGAGACATCATTACTGAATTATGCATGGCACGTCGGTTGGTGTCGTGCCCCGGTGAATCTGACGTCCCAATGAATACTTTGCTCACTCGTATCAGAGACGTCCATCAACTTAAAAACTATTCTACTTAGCGTCGCAAAACCAGACTTTTAAAGGCTTGCTAAGCAGCAAGTGCTTTGCAAGATTCATATCAAAGCGATACAGAGATTGGGTCTGGAGTCGGTTCGTCCAAAGTAGTCTCTTCCAAGCAACCGATTAACATAAATTTTCTTAAAGACAGGCATAATAGGGCGCTAGCATGCGCGGTTTTAGTTGAGTTTCGAACTTGAGTCGGTAAAGATGGAAGAAATGGTGTCTACGAGGAAAATACTAGTTCCAAATACGAGTAGGTAACAGGAAAAGCTAGAAAATACGACGTTCAAGTTTTCTGACGTAAGGCTTTACTCTCACCGGCGAGGTTAGGCAACAACGACACCATCGTCGATAGGGCCTTTACAGTGCCACCAACGGCTGTAGTCGACGCGGGAAGGGCGGGGGACGATGGGGCAACTTGAGTAAGAAGCTTGAGCAAAATATCTATCCAGCATAATGTCATATCTTGATAAACGTTATAATTTTTAAAAGCTGCATACCGCCATCTTAAGCCCTACAAAGTCTGGCGTGCTTACAAAATTCTCTGCCTACCAACAAGACGATAGTAGCCGTAACGTAACTCGTGTCTCATGGGTACTTTTAGCCCACACACGCTAGCAACCATCGAGACATCGCCCTGAATTATTCATCGCAGCGGGCATACACTGATGCCGCGGTCATTTCACAATTTTGGGCCAGCCTTCATCGCGTTCAGAACTTTACTGATGGCTTCGACGACTTCGCCTAGCATTCGTAAGAAATAACGAGCTAACGATCGACAGAACCGCAATTCCTGCGATTATTTTGTTTCTTGATAAACGGATGGATAAAATCTCCTGCTAAAACTTTCGTTAAAGCCACCCCGCAGTCAGTCTTCTGCGGCCTCACATACCTCGATAAACTCAGCGATACAGCTACTGTCTCTGTAATGGACTAAGCGGTGTTCTCGGACATCATGTGACCGGCACATCACGACATACGTCGACATGGAAGTTAATTACACGGACTCGGGCTCTACCACACAAATGGTTTTGGTCAACCAAGGCAGAAAGCCGGAACAACAAGATGTATTCGGCGGTCAGTCGAATATCGTGGCAATATCGAAGACGGCATGCCACGAGTCGGTATGCCTGATCCATCGGAATTTTTAAGTTCTCTCTAACCGCATTAAGAAGATATTCGGTGAGTATTCGTCGCCACCTACCCTTAGTCATCGGTGTCCCCGTTATCCTAACAAGAACTGTACGTAATACACATCTTTCGTCAGCGTAGTTTTGTACCTTTCAATGCACTTTCGGTCTTAGTCGAGAGCGTGTAGTCAGTTGTATGCGCCGAACGGCGGTGTTGCACAAACTAGTGAATAATTGCTGTCGGAACGTAATCTTGAGCATGCTAGTTCCGTCAAGGTAGTGCATTATAGGAACTAGTATGAAGATAGCGTGGGCAACAGGATGCTCGGTTTGAAGTTGTCGCATATGCTGTGTTGTTTTTAGCGCCGTCTGTACTTGTACGCAAAATTTGTCTCGTCGGTGATCAAAAATGCAATGCAGTCACGCGGGGCAGTACAAGGTACACATGATTGGCGGTTTAGACAATGCTACAAGGTCAGCCATATTTAAGCACGTTGACGGGTGCATTGCTAGGTAGGACTGTTGTTTCCCAAGTCCTGTACCAAGAGGACAAACCAGGCTAGTAGGAATGGACAGCGGTAAGCTGGAGTCCTCGGCCACGATCAACGGCACCGGCATCTTTTCAACCGTACTGCCACATCAAAGTGAGTTGACACGTTTGATTCGCCTTTCACTTGATCCGCCTAGCGTTTGGTCTGGCGTTCTTCTACGTCTGCTGGGGCTGCTTCCTCTTGGGCACGATTCTCAACGTTCTGTTGATGGTGGCGATCATCCATTCTCCATTCAAGAGAATCAAGTCGTTCAGCCGGCTGCTGCTGCAAACTTGCCTCCTCGATATCTACACTCTCACGTTTTCAGTGCTCGTTCAACCGGTAAGCCGCATCCAGGGACAGTCTGCATAGGACAGAAAAGTGGTCCTTGAATAAAGCAGAACATTTTCACAAGTTAGTGTTTTGATGTTGCGATAAGCAGAGGCAACAATACGGTGAGAAAAGCCTAAGTACGACAACACAGCTAGTCGTTGTGGCCTTGTGTCAGCTGAGGCCGATGCCTTAATGCAATGTTCCGTACGCTGCCGCCAAGCTATGACACGAGTGACTGGAATACTAAGAGCTCCGTAAAGACACCTACGGTTTAGGTCTACATTATTGTTGGAGGAACAATCATCATCCTGCAAACTGGCCCGCTTCGAGGAATCGAGCAGCCCTTCAACGCGATCCTCTTTGAGATGTGGAACTTCGGCTATTTTTTCTCGATCATCTCCATCGTCATTCAGTTCGTCTATCGCTACTTCGCGATCTGCAGGCGAGTTTGAAGAACCTACAGCACCTAACGAAGCGGTTTAGAGATATTACCTTCACTCCTCTGCAGTACGCTGCCATCGTGCTGGTGGGCGTGCTTGTTGCCGGACCATACATCGGCCTACAGATCGGAGCGGTCACGCTCACAAATGCGATCCCCGAGAAGTACGTGCCAGAAATTGAGGCCTTCTTCGAGTACGGCCCACTCGAGCGGACCTACGTTGGCGTGTACGCCAGTAACGCCTACTACTGCACGCTAATGTGCATCTACACCACCACCGTAGAGATCATTTGCTACCTGACAATCATCATGTGCAGCGTCTTGATCAAACGATTCGTGCGTGGTATCGCGCACGATTCGACAAATGCAAACACGATCGAGACTGACCGACAACTGACGCTGACACTAACCGTTCAGGTAAAACCGGCCCTTCACAGGGTTACGACGTGTGCTACGTAGAGCTTTTGAGGAGGCATTCGATCCGGGGAATGCTGTGTAACTTTAACGTCATACCAACTTGCAATGAGAAGCAGGCAAGTAGGCCTGTAGCCGCAAGTCAAAATTTTGTATAGCCAAAACATTATCCAGCTTACCTCTTTCATTGAATTTTCTCATTTGTCTGGTTGAACCCTTAGTCCCGCATGGCTACGGACCCAACTAGCATGGTCATTCACCCTCTGTCTTATTGTCCCTGCTGCGGTTTTCACGTTTTCATTCCAGGCATGCCTTCCGCTGGTGGCTCTGATCTTCGGCAACTGCTGTCTCGTCCTTTGCTCCATCGTCAAGTCGGCCGACTACCCCAGGACGGTATTCTTCGTATCACACTTCACCAACATCGTGCCGATCATACCGGTGCTCAATCCGATCGTGACGCTGATGGTCATCAAGCCCTACCGTAACTACGTTTTACGAGCTTCAAGTTCATTCCGCGTCTCATTCCAGACTGTACCGTCAGCGTGAAGTCAATACCCAGGACATTCTCACAGTGGATTCGAATAGTCTCGTGACCAAAAAAAAGTGAAGCATCGCTAGACTCATACTTTTTTTAGCTTTCATGGAGCTCTTGATGTCGATGAATAAAAGTACTAGCGGCTGGTAACCACTTGCGATGTCAGACTTACATAGTATTTAGGTTTACTGAGCCGATCCGAGTACTCAGAAATGTCTGATTGGAATAAACCTAGCTTGACAAAGAATTTTCTTTGCGTCTTGTTACGCGCCAACTACGTCGTTGACGCAAACTAAGGATCAATTCGGTACTCGCAGCCGCGCCGTAAGCACTTTTCACGAGAACCATGCACCTAGCAGGTGTGAGACGCGCCAATGAACGCTTTATCCGGCGGTTTTCGCAGCACAACCAGGAAGTACGCTTGATGGAGCAAACGACGTTAGACTCAATTTGGTTCATTCGGATTACATGATTGTTTCTCTTAATGCGTTCTCCTAGAGAAGGTTGCATACTGCACGTTTCAGTCATACAACAGGAACTGTTGTGCGTCGGTTCGTCCACGTAGGTGCATGTCTCTGGATAGTGGACATCGATTGAACAGAGAGGACGCTGCCTTTTCGTCCACGCTTCAGCCCATAGAACTCCAAGAACGCATGGCGGACCGTCGAGCTAAACACTTACTTTACTCAGTCGACTAGTGGTGATTAGCCGTGCACTGACATGATGGACGCTAGATCGATACTACGATACAAACCTCACGACAAAGAGAAAGACTGGACCGATCGCCATTCTGATATCCGAAAGCAGCAACGTCACCAGGATTAGGACGTCTGACGATTCGTCTCTGTCCGCAAAGCGAACAATTTGCACGATGGTCTTTATGGCCAGTACGGTTGTTACTGCCACCGAGTGGGCTAAAAACAAGCATAAGGGATGGATATGTTGCTCTTCATCGTTGTGTGACTGATGCTTCTAAGGCCTGATTTCTAACGTAATGTCGAAGGCCTCACTTAGAAGCTGCAAGTCGGTTTTGCGGGAAACACCGACCAACTCGCGCGTTGCCTTGCGATACGATAACGCTGTCTTTGCGTCCATGAAGAGGCTGAACAAAACCAAGAGGACTGTGAATGTCACGCTAACGACATTTGCATGGTTTTCCTGCTCCACAATGTCCTGTAATTGAACCACATGATGTTTTGTTACCTCTGTTTACGACCAATATTGGTTGAGGGACAACTTACGCCGTTCTTGGTCCGCATGCATATCGTCATGTCGTCATCGTCGGATCTGAAGTAGAACGTTCGGTCGTCAAACAAGGGCACGATAACGAGGAGAGGCAGCACCGAGACGACGAGAAGGATGACCGTCAAATGTCGACCGTACCATATCTGAAATTGCTTGAGTGGTTCTCCTGCAGTATAGGGGCAAGCAGAATTGCTGATGTGTGAGACTAACATTTAAAGATAAAGCCGAAATCAACAATGACCCATATTTTCATGCCCCATCGTTTTCCCCATACGACAAGTCAATCATCTCAAACCATATCACAGATATTTAGCGGCCCTGTGATTTTTTTGCCCTCAATGACCTACATGTTGACGCTTTGCGGAAGCGACTACCGAGTAGCGGTTGAAGGATATCGTGGCGTTCAGAATGACGTCCAGCATGTCGAGATACGACGCGGAGAGCTTAGAGAAGTATGACAGCCAGCTATTGTGTGCGTAAAATTCCCCGAACAACCCGAACTGTGGCCATTTTATGCCAAACGTCACCTGAAGAGGCATATGGCCTTCCGCAAGATTAGACCAAGATGGGCTGATTTCGCCTGGCATCGACTTACTATGACGAAGTAGAGCGAGTCCATGATCGAAACGAGCACGAACAGTCGATAGAAGAGCGGCTGGAATAGACTGTTTTGAGCTACTAGCTGTTTCAACAGGAATACGGTCATAGACATTTGGAAGAGCCATAACGCCAAGCTAACAAAGGTGACGGCGAAGTCCTCTGGTTCTAACTGCATTTGACCCGGGACTTTCTGCAAGAGATTGCGCCATGCTTCCGCTACTTTTATACGGCATTAATAGCCACACCTTAGACTCGAACCGCGGTTCCGAGAAGTATCCTACAGAACCACCTGCACACGAGATGTCATAAACTGTTCTTTTACCTGCAATGATCGGTTAACGAATGGAATTAGAAATGCAGTTAGTGTGCTACCACCTGCTTGACCGACCGATATGCACGATGCCAGCGTTGTTTTTGCCCTAGGTTCTTGATCAAGTTGTGGTCCTTGGTTTCCCGGCTTAAACGCCGTCATTACCCGACGGCCTTAATCCCGTCGCTCACACTACGTCAGTCGTGCCAGCACAAAGCAGCGTTTGCCATGGCACTGGCTCTATGAGCATGAAACAGATATGCCCAAATGGGCTGGCTACGCGAGCAATGAAATACTCCAGCAAGCTTAGCTTTGCTTTGATTGTGTTGTGAATAGCTTGAACTTGTGATCCATGACCATCGAGGTTAGACGGCAACTGAGTTGTTTGGCCTGCGGTACTTGTCTGGAAGCTACTTGATTACACGCCGAAAAACCTGACGGCTCGCGTCGGCATAAACAAAAGCGTTTAGGAACGTACGCTTACAAAAGGCAGTGATAGCACCAAGTTTGACGATAATTCCAGCTCTTCCGTACGACAAGGTTGTTCCCAGCATGCAAAAATCCTGCTCACGCCATCCCATCGTAGCCAAAATCAGTGAAAAACGCGTGAGCTTTGAAAATAAAAATTGGCTTACCCCTCGGGGACCTTTGGCCCGTGAGATACGGGGAGAAGCCTCTTCCCCTCGCCCAAAAGACTCAACTGGCAACGTCAAGCTGCAAAATTCAAACGTCCGCGTCAACTGGGGTCGTACTTCGGCTAGCCGACGACGCCCAGGAATAATTTGCTCGTAGAAATCTAACATGCCAACCAAAATATCAGCTTCACCTAAAGGTCGATTTTTAAAGACATGTGCAGCCGTTCGTACTCAACTTAAAAACGAAGTTTGGTTAACGGCACGTGCAGGCTTTTGCCATTATTACTGTTGGTTTCCGTGAGATAATTGTGCTCCTCTATGCTTCGCTAGGATAACTCCTCGAATTAATAGTAAGGCTCTGAACGTGATGATGGATGACCTAAAATTATGGAATGACTATTAAATCATGTGTGCACGATGCGATGAATAATGCGGGCGATGTCTCGGTGGTTGCTAGCATGTGTGGGCTAAAAGTGCCGACCAGACAGGGTTTTGTAGTGGCTGCTACGGCCTCGTTGGTAGGCAGAAGCCAGAATGGTTTAATACTTATGAAGAGTTTACGATTAAAATAGCTTGACACTATTTTGGTAGACTAATGCAATGCCATTCGTGCTTTCTTACACTATGTCCACATAAGATTGCGGCCGCAACCGCCGCAATGCGCCACCGCAAAGGGTTGCGGTGGGTTTCAATCCAAAAGATGAAAATCCACCGGACTGGCCGCAATGCGCCGCCGCAAAGCATGTTGAGCACAGGGGGGGACCCTTTGGATGAGTGGAAATCGACCATCACCGATCGTCTCCAAATTTTGCCACTAAGGTAACATTGATAAGGCATTCCCAAATATGCACTTTATTTTCGAAAATAGCGAATTTTTTCTTGGAGCGTTAATTTTAAGCCATAATATTCTAGGGCGATTTACAAACGGTTCTTGTGTGTTTAAAACCCTTTAGAGCGTCATCGTTCATTATGCATACCGTATTGGCTCGAATAGTGGGCGATCGCCCACTATTTTTCGATGGTCAAATTTGCCAGGCTTTCGTGAAAGTAGTAAAGGGTCCCCCTATGGATTTAGCAAAATTTTTCGAAATTTTAGTGACAAAAAGTTCTCGTCTAGGATGAATAATTATGGCCTAAAACGTGTTCTAAACATGTCTCTGTGACAAGTCAACTTTGGAATTTTTGGTGATCGCCCACTATTAGGGGTCGCCCACTATTAAGGGCCGCCTTCTATTCGAGCCAATACGGTAATGGTGGGACGGCCGTACCCTACTGTACAAGCCGTACTATGGTAGTATGACTGTCATTGAAGCAACAACTAAAACAGCAATGAATTATCGCAGCTATGAACCCAAGGTCCGACCCCTAGCCCTAGTGCGTTGAAGCACTAGCTCGGTTCATTCGAACGCACCATTTGCTCAAAAGTTTGGTGCCTACATACATTTTGCTAGTTAGTACTTCGCATACCTATAAGCGTCAATACACGCAACGTCTAGGGCATCAACGTTGCTCAGCTAGTGTACAGCACTACAACGACGACGGCCTGCTTCATACTGGAAGTGCGTACCCTTATGGAATACCGGAAGTACAATGCCGTTGCTCGCCGGCTGCACCGTCACGAGTACCGCTTGCTTCGTAGGTGCTTTATTGCTTTGCTTCAGGGAAAGTACGATGTATGATGAAAGCCTTGTCACGTAGTTTGTTAAGACCTATGCTTAAAGTGANTGCGGCCGCAATGGCCGCAACCAGCGCAAAGCGGCCGGCTGCGGCCGCAAGGCGGTGGCGTTGCGGTGGCAGATTTAATGTGGACGGGCGTCCACATAAGCTTGCGGCGTTGCGGCCATTGCGGCCGCAATCTTATGTGGACATAGTGTTATACGCCAACTACGTCGTTGGCGCCAGCGAAGGGTCATTTGGTGCAGTCGCAGCTGCGTCGTGAACACTTTCGCAGGAACAACGTACCAAGCAGGTGTGACAAGCGACGAGGAACGCTTTATCCGGCGGTTTTCAGGCCACAACCAGGAAGTACGTTTCATCAAGCAAACAACGTTGAACCAATTTGGTCCGTTCGGATTACATGATTGTTTCTCATAACGCGCTCTTTGCCGGACAGGCTGCATATTGCACGTTTCTGTCACACAACAGGAACTGTTGTGCGTCGATTCGTCCACGTTGGTGAATGTCGCTGGGCAGTAGAAAATGACTGAACGGAGAGGACGCTACCTTTTCGTGCACGCACCAGCCCATAGAACTCCATGTATGCGTAGCGGACAGTCGAGCTAAAAACTTCCTTGCGCATCCTATCAGTGGGCATTAGCCGCGGGCACTCTAGATCGGTGGTACGAAAACGTACCTAACGACAAAGAGGAAGACTGGACCAATCGCCATTCTGATATCCGAAAGCAGCAGGGTCACGAGGATGATGACGTCGGACGAGTTTTCGCCGTTCGCAATGCGAATAATTTGGACGATGGTCTTTATCGCCAGTACAATGGTCACTGCCACTGAGTGGACTAAAATACACAATACACAGGGATAGACATGTCTACACCGTCTCTGCACCAGAGGTACCTGACCAGAAGCCTATGCATGTGACTTGTACAATAGCATTTTCACTTTTTGTCGCTCATGTAATTAGGTGATTCGCACGCGCTCTAAAGTCTTACCTAACAGCTGCAGGTCGGTTTTGTTGGAAATTCCGACCAACTCGCGTGTTTCCTTGCGATACGAAAACGCAGTTTTCACGTCCATACCAAGGCTGAACGAAACCAGCAGGACCGTGAACGCGGCGCTAAGGATGTTCGCGAAATTATCCTGCTCCACAATTTCCTGTAATTAAGAAACTAGCTTCAATAACTCTGGCTGCGAACGATAGCAGTGGAGAGCAAACTTACGCCGGTTTCGGTCCGCATACATATCGTCATGTCGTCGTCGTCGGATTTCAAGTAGAACGTTCTGTCGTCGAACAAGGGCGCAATAATGAGGAGAGGCAGCACGAAGACGACGAGAAGGATTATTGCCAAGTATCGACCTCGCCATATCTAAAGCCTGTCAAACTGCATTCGTCATGCTAATAGCGGACACTCGATACTATCCGAATAGATAACCTACATGTTGACGCTTTGCGGAAGCGACTACCGAGTAGCGGTTGAAGGATATCATAGCGTTTAGCATCACATCCAGCATGTCGAGGTACGATGCGGAGAGCTTAGAGAAGTATGACAGCCAGCTATTGTGTGCGTAGAAGTTACCAAACAGACCGAACTGAGGCCATTTTATGCCGAACGTCACCTGAAGGGACACATAGTCTCCCGCAGGATTCAACCAGATCGCTTTGTATCAACTTACTATGACGAAATAGAGCGAATCCATGACCGAAACGAGTAGGAATAGTCTGTAGAAAAGCGCCAAGAAAAGACTGTTTCGATCCACTAGCTGTTTTATGAAGAAGATGGTCATCGACACTTGAAAGAGCCATAGGATTACGCTGACAAAGGTCACAACGTAGTCTTCTGTTTCCAACTGCATTTGACCCGGGACTTCACGAAAGGGATCGCGCTCTCTTTCGGCCACCTTTAAATGACAAGAATGGTCACAACCTTATGTGTAGTCTGCGATTCGTAGAAGTGTTCCTCGAGAAACACCTGCACGAGATGTCAGAAACCAATCTTTTTCTGCAATGCGCTGTTAACAAATGGAATTAGAAACGTGGTTAGCTCGCTACCACCTGTTTGATCCTACACGTGGTGCCGGCTTTGTTTTTCTCCTAAGTTCTTGGTCAAATTCTAGGTTCGGCTCGGCTCGAATCCCGTCAGTATTCGACGATAACTTTGATCCGAATGTAGGCACTCTATCAATCATGCCAGCGCAAAGTAGCGTTGGCCACGGCATTGGTCCCATGACTATGGCAGACGTGCCGAAACGGGCTACGCAAGCAGAGCTCGAACAATGAAACTGGCAAACAAGCGTTGGTTTGTTGTGCTGTATTGTGAACGCAGGTGCATGATCTTGTGATCGTTGACTGGAACACAACCTGAGTTGTTTGACCGTTGTGTCTGTTCGAAAGCGGCAGTGTAAGGAAATTGCAATCCAAACGTGAAATAGCGCATTTGCATAGACAAGGCAAAAATACTTCTACAAATGGCAGTGATAGCACCACGTATGAATATAATTCCCGCTTGTGCGTGCGGTAGTGACGTTTCAGCCAGCAGAAATTTCTACTCACGCCATCCAAATCGCGTCCGGTCGGTCTTCTAGAAACCAAAGGTTTTGTTTGTCGCTTAAATCTTTGTTGGAACACTAACTTCGTCTTAAATTCACGAATATTTTAGCCATTCTGTTTGACTTACTCGGCTTCTCGTGCAGGACGTAGGCCGGCGAAGGGAGCTCGAGGTAGATGACCCGCTTCCGTCTCGCCGACAAGCATATCGACAGGACAAGGAAAAGTGCTGACGCAATCGTTGCCATTCCGATAGCGATGGTCATAACGATGAGCAGGAACATTTCAGTTTGGTTGTTGCTCAGCGGAATCTCCAACGTCGTCGTTGGGTCCGGCTCGTCGCGCATTAAAGTGCACCGGAACGGTAGTATGCATGACATTGTAGATTGACTGGGCAAAGAACAAGCGTAGTGAGCTAGCGGTACGTGAGAAGAAGTCCAAGCTTCGAAGTTGTGCTCAATAGTTAAAGTGATGGGTTAAGCTCTGTCAGCGCTCTTATATAAGCACAAGGTGCTTAGCTGGTGTTCTCGAGGCTTTTTGCGATGTGCGTAGCTTGTGATAGGGGCTTTGGATTATCGGCGCTCTCCTTTCGGAAGTAATCCGCTGACTACCGGAAACTCGTATGCTCATCAGTGCCGCTAGCCGCCGGGAAACGAAACACCGAGCGCAGTAAGAAGCGGATTAAATGCTTGAGATTTAGGGCTACGTAAGGGGTAGAAGGACTTTAGATTAAGCGCTAGCGTCACAGGCGTGAGTAAAGGATTAAGAGGCAATTAGTCGGTATCGCAGATCACTTGAGTCCGTGTAAATGGTTGCTGTACCAACAAACAAGGTTGAATGACTTTGTAAAAAAAGTTTGACGGAATCGTGTTTTTGACTCCCTCACTTGTCATGATGCTGCTCCCAGTATTGCAGCGGTTTGCAGCAACACAAAATCGTTTCCTTTTTAGATTGCGGTGTTGAGTCCGGAGTTGGTGTTCGGTCTGGTCACGAACCCGGACACCTAGCTTTACGGAATGCCCGGACCACTGCCAGGGCATCTGAGGTTCTTGTGTGTCTCTGTAAGCTTATTAGTGGATGTCTTCGTCCTAAGCTTAGCCCATAACCGTATAGCGGATCGAAACTTTCGTGCTTTCTGTTAATATGGGTTTTTAGCGGTCTTACTGTACGTAATTGTTTTCCAGACCGCATGCATATTGTCGAGTCACTGAGTCGTCCGTGGTCGGTAAGTGTAGTCTCGCGTACTTAATAGCCCCTTTAATAAGCAACTCGCACTCAGTACTGGTATGTACTAAACATAGCGGAATAACGGGCATTACTGCAAGTGTGCTGAGGCGGACCTCGGCTAAGCATGCGCATAACCAGCGGCATTTATTCCATGAAATGCACAAGACAAAATACGAAATAGAACTCAACAAAGATGTGAATGACTGGCCTACCAGCAGATGATGGGGTTGTAGTAGCAAGCGTGCCCTTGGTGCTTTGTCCTGCACAACCAGTATGAGGTCTGTTAGTCTCCGCGTCGTATTTGCATGCAGTTGACTGTAGCTGGCTAGCATGCTCTGACAATCCGATCTTCGAGTTTGCGATGTCGAACACGACGCAGTGCTGGTAGGAGAAGGGCAGTCCTAGCGAGAGATAGCCGCTGTTGACGAGGATTTCAACGTCGGTGTCTAAACAAAAAAAACTTAAGGAAAGCGACAGTGCCAGGCAACGAAAGAGTTTTGCGGAATTTAGCCGCACGTAAAGTTCTCATGTTTAGTGCTGCAACGTGCATTTAGCATAAGTTGTCCTTGAATACAAGCAAAAGAATTAGAAGTAAACTAATTAAGTTTATAGATTAAGCCGTGCTTGTAAAAACCATTCACTAAACATAAAAAAGCATTCGATTCCTTACCAATAATCGCTAGGTGGCACTCGTCCACCTCTCGCCTAACGTAGGCATAGTAGGGGATGGTGTAGGTCTGCCCTCCGATGGAGAGCACAAGAGGATCGAATTCCTTGTCGCAGTCGACAATCCACCGAGTACGCCCGTTCATCTCGCGTGGCTTAGCGTTCCAAGCTGAGGAAATCGCAGTGAACACCTTCTGAAATAGGGGTTTGTGGAAAAACAGTAGAGGCGCTAGGCTACAAATTAACGGGATTTCCGCTCGTTGGAAGCTTGCTGAAGAAGAATGTCGTTGACTCTAAAAGCTGGGCCAGAGTGCTAGCGTGGGATTTCTAACGCAGGTAGGGTTATTAGTCCTTTATTGCCCGTTTTTTAGTCTATGGATAACCGGGTCATGGAGTACGCCTCAGCACACAGCCTAGAGCCTAACGGTATGGTATGTCAAGCCTAAAAGGTATGTAAAAACAGTCGTTTCTCGCTTTATTTACCCGACAAGTTTTTCACTGCCGACTTGAGGTACGAGGACAAGAGCCAGGAAGTGATTAGGTAGAACCAACCGTTGGCACAAGCATTGGGCCGTTGGCGGCCACTCGTGCGTTCCACTTGAGTGAGGATGAAGCGCTTCCCAATGAAATCGAATCAACCGCGATCGTGTTCGGATTCGAGCCCTTAACCTGCGTGGCTGGGACATAACCGGACACTGGCTTGCAGTTCGTGGAATCCACCGCTCCGTAGGTGATAGTGCCTCCCTGCGACACGTCGTTCGTGCAGGTCCGCTCCATATAAATGCTGAAATTATGAAAACGCGTCCACAGCACAGCATGCACGAGCGATGGCAGTAGAACGGTGGGCTTTTCCTACAGTGGGGCCGCGCTGGCTGACCGAGTAAAACTGGAAAAGCCAGTAGCTGGCAGTGAGGTCGTTGACTCCATTCCGCCGACGTGATCAACTCAGTGAGAAAACTGTGAAAAAATATAAGCAAAAGCAATATGCGACATCAGTTTTATCGCTGGAGACGCACCGACCTCCAATTTGTTTTTTGCCTCTGTCATCCGAAACGATCGCATTCACTACCAAACGCTCCTGATCCCTCGTTTCCCGCATACGGAAGGTGACCCATAGGAAGTCCTCGTTTGACTTACGTGTAGACTGACGCTTTTATCAGGCCAGCGTTCGCCAGCACTCCAGCGACGTTGTTTGTGTTCGACGAAAGGTCAATTATTCCATCGAACGGCTGCAGAGTGAAGACGTTCGCTTCGCCTTCGGACGTCACCACGTCAAGGGGTTGCGACTCTAGTTGTACGGCCTTTCCACCCTCACCTAGCACCTAAATTCCAGGTGCAGCTAGTCACGTCGTGACCTTAGAAAAGAAACGCGCCATTCTGTTGTCGGACCATCTGATGACCAACGACCTAGGGGCATGTAGGGTTGTTAGCTGGTTCACTGAAACGCAGTTTCCCCCCTGCCGGCCTCATCCGCTGAACCGTTCGGACAAAACCTGATTATATTGCCGGGTTGTCATTGACGTTAGTTCCTACCGCTGACTTCAACGTACTGCGGGATTTCCGAAACAAGAGGAAAGAGTTTGTCGAAAATTGTACAACATAGCTTATTTTGCAGCAGAAATTGGACCCGCTCCGGCTTCAACATGAAACAGGAGCCTGGCAGAAGAAGGAAAGAACAGATCCGTTAAAAGAAACGGTTTTGGGTGTGGCCGCGCCTTGCCCGCTGTCCGTTCAAACCTGGCAAACCTGGGGCACAATTTTCGCCGACCGAACTTTCCGACGACTTAGGGACTGTCCAGAAATTATGTGTACATGACATGGGGGAGGGGGCGTCTAAGTCATGGTACACCGAATATACACAGGGAAAGGGGGGGTCTCGGGGCAAGTACACGTGTACATTTAGCACTAGATAAAATGGCCCGTCCGACAAAATTTTCACTACATTCATCTAATTTTGGCCTAAAATTTCGTTGGTTTCGCATGCGGCTGGCCTTTTTTACCTCCTCAAATTTTAGGGCCAACTAAAAACCGCACCATCCCTATCATTCGTAAATTTTTCGACTTAAATTTAAACTGGTAATTTGACGGGTTTCTGTTGTGTCATGTACACAGGGGGAAGGGGGGGGGGTCTTCCCGACATACACAAAAAAACACATAAGGGGGGAGGGGGGGGGGTCAAAAAAAGGCAAGATCATGTAAACATAATTTCTGGACAGCCCCTTAGGGCAAGCATAACGTAAATGCGGCACGCCCACTAACGACATGCAGCGAGTAACTAACTGTGGAGTCAGCAGGGTACAGGAAATAACTATCCATCAGAAAACGAGCTGTGACACATGTGACTTACGGTCAGCGTGTCCCGCCCTCGATCTGACATCTCGTTGTCGTCGGATTTTACGCTTTGGTCCTTCTTGAAGGTCGTCGATGCCGTTGAGTTGAACGTTTGCCCGAAGCAGCATTCGGCGCATTTCGAGGACGCAACTTTTATTTTCGGATCCGTTGTTATAGCCCAGCCAAAGACTACGTTCAGGTAGACATCTTGAGCCGGAGTTCCAACTTGGAATGAAGCTCCATAGAAGGAATCGCGGGAGGAGAAGAGAGTCTGCCGCAGGACGTCGCCGTCATTAGCACCGGTTTCGAAGAAAACGGATAGGCAAAGCAGCAATAAACTTTGCTTCTGGGTTACCATTTTGCGAGGGCCTTACTTTCGAAAACCGTCCGTAGACAAATGGAAGCAGGGAAGACAGCAGACACTGATAAGGTCACGCCTTCGAGCGTTCAAGCACTTTTTATGACGATGACGAAGCTCCGGGACGCAGTACTGCCTTGGCTGTGTCGTTTGTTTGCCGCCTAGCGGGACAGATCACTGGGGTTACGCCACTTATAGCCCATACCTTCTTCTAACGATTGAAAGCGAGCTCATCACGTCTGTTGCAAACGGGCGTTGAACTTAGGTAAACCGGTAGATTGTTGCAACTCGGGCTTAATACCGCTACGTAATCGCTATGCTTACTTACATAGCCATATGTTAGCCGGCTTGTACGTCACAATTGTTTCGAACATCTTGACCCGAGTCAGTCGACAGACAATAAACGGTCCCAGAGGAGTTTATCTGTGTAGCAGATATATCTGTTAGCGGCAACATGTATTTTGTCTGGAAAGTTTTTTGGCAATATGCTTATTGGCGGCAGAAGCTGTCAGAAGGCAATATGCATTGCTGGCCCTCCTCATGTTGCTGATAACACCTATACCTGATGGGCCATAAGTGGCGTAACCCCAGTGATCTGTCCCGCTAGTCGGCAAACAAGCGGCACAGACAAGGCAGTACTGCGTCCCGGAGCTTCGTCATCGTCATAAAAAGTGAGGTCTCTCGTGTTCAAAAAGCGCCGCCCGGAGACAGTGCGTTCCAAAATTTCCGTCCGCCACAGGCCGGAGCCGAGCTGGAGCTGTTAATTACCTCAAATTAGGGTATTTAAACCGAAGAAGCATGGCAGGTGGAGTGAAATGTTCGCTCCAAATGTGGGCGTTTGTTTGGGGTCGGACTTATTCGTGGTCGCTGAAGACCACGTGTTCTTTTTCTTCGTATTGGCGCCTCGCCCCTCCAATGCGCGTGACGCCCTTCGTAACCGGCTAGCCGCCTATCCGTCTCTTCTAGCAGCCGCGTCCATTACGCGGCCGCCGGTTGCGACCCAACGACGAGTGCTTCCGCCTGCAGGCCATCAGCCGCCTCATGGGTCGCTTTCTCGCGGAGAGCATCGCCTACGACCATACCGCGCTGAGCGTACGCCATCCCGTCCGATCTGGCAAGTCAAGCAGCGCTGGGCTCCATTAGTACTTGGATCGGAGACGTCCTGGGAATCTGGGGTGTCGTAGGCTTTTTGCCTTTTTAGAATCATGTTTAGCATCACGTTGGCAGCCTTCACGGATGTCGGAAGGACTCCTTTATACTGGCTCTCCCGCCTTTTTCCTTAGCTCAGTTTTCAAGCAGGATTTGCTCAAAGTGGGATCGAACTTGGTCGCTTGTTTAGCTTTAAAAAGAGGCTAACACGTGAGCTACTCTTTAATGTGTCATCATAGAGCTGATGGAAAAGCAGAAAACTGACAGGCTAAGATGCATTCATCAGTTGTTTACGTCGGCGCATGCAGTGCAAAATTTCTTCAAGACCCGGAAGGGTATTCGTTGCGAAAAAAAGCTAGAGGCCGCCAAAGGACGGTTTGTTTTATTGCCTTTGTCCCGCGTAAAATTCCGGTTGCGCGCAGCTGTCAAGGTTGCATGAAACGACCGTGAACTGCGCGAAAGCGTAAACAACAGCGGAATAAATGGCCCGTAGAGGATCGTTACCTTTAAGTCACTCTCAGTCGATACCGTCAAAGAACCATGTGGTTGCTTCTGGTCGGGGTATTCGTCACCTACTACGTTCTCCGATATTTGTGGGAGCTGGTCCGATTGACAAATTTGTCAAAACGAGCGGTTTTCATCACTGGAGCCGACACCGGCTTTGGACGCCTGCTAGCGTTGAAGTGCGCAAAGAACGGAATTCCTACTTTCGCGGGATGCTTGACTAAAGATGTAGGTAGTTGCTTGACAGCGTCTGAGCAGTTCCTGCATTCGATCCATTTTTCAGGGCATATCGTCACTGAAAGAAGAAGCACCTGCAGTTCATGTAGTGCTGCTAGACGTAAGAAGTGACGAGTCCGTGAAGGCGGCAGCTCAGTACGTCAGCGATACTCTAAGTGATGGACAATGTTCGTTTTCCGTGTTCTTCCCCGTAGCCATGACCATTCGTATTCTCTTCCTTTAGTTCTGTGGGCAATTGTCAATAATGCCGGCGTGACGCATCGAGGTTTGGACGCCTGGTTGAACGTAGCAGAGTACAAGGAGGTAGCCGACATCAACCTCTTCGGTATAATTCGAGTCACTCACGTAAGCAGTCAACTGTCTGAGTATCCTAGGCTTCTTTCACACATCCTGTAAGCATACCACGTCGGTTGAAGCCACTAAGTCTATGCCAGGGGCGTCATTTCGGAAGGCGCGCTTTATATTAGAGTTCGGAACACGTAAACTGCCCGAATGCCTTTACCCTTTACTCGCGTACTTGATATGCCAGCCTAACCAGCCACGTAGGCCTTTCTGCCGATGCTGAAGCAGAGCAAGGGACGGATAATCGCCATATCGAGTGTATGTGGACGCAGTGCACCCACCGCGGCAGCCGCCTATTGCATCACAAAGTACGGAACCGAGGCCTACATGGACTCGATAAGGTGAGCACGACTAACCGGCGATGCATGTAACTGCATGAGATACAGACGCGAGCTACGCCCCTACGGCATTCGGTGCTCGATCCTCGAGCCGGGCTCCTTCAAAACCGGCATCATCACCGCAGAGAACATTAAGCAACGCATCGAGAGACACTGGACGAATCTCTCTGATGAGCTCAAGGAGGAGTACGGCGAGAAGTACAAGGATCAGCGTATGTTTGTTTGTCGCGTTTCTCTCTCCTAGTGGTTCACTGCAGCAGAAACCGCAAGAAAAGGTGCCAGACCGTTTGCTTCAACTAGAAACTTCTGCTATCTGGGGCTTACGCCTGCTTTGGGGTTCCGAAGGCATGCAAAAAAGTGTGCTGTGCAGGACAAAGCAGGAAATTGTGCCAAATCCCTCTGGCTGAATCCTAAACGTCACTAGCTACGCTGACAATTCGCAGTGCTAAGTCGAAATTTCATCGGGCAATTACGACCGCAAGCATTGTAAACGTCGGAATTTAGTCATCCGTGACCTCTACGAGAAGTGGGCCACTACGGCGACGGATAATCTCGACGACGTGGTGGGCAGCTATTATCACGCGCTTACCGCCCGCTGGCCGCGCAACCGCTACCGCTGCGGATGGGACACCACGCTCATTCGCATTCCGATGACGTTCCTGCCGACAGAGCTGGAGGACCTATGCATGCGCCTGCTACTCGGATCGAACAACGTCCCCGCTATACTGGAGAAGGAAAAACAAAAGAAGAATTAAAATTGTGTAAAGCCAACCAATATTTTTAACTGAGCCTCGCGGATTACTTTAATCCAACTGTGTGTAAGCCATGAGAACGCCTTATAAGTTCTACGCCTACCGCGTCAAGAATAAACTCTGGATTTTGCCTACTTTTAGTCACAAGGCAGATATTTATGTTCCTTTTTGTTCCGACAGAATTGAGCAGAACCTGCCAGAAATAGCACCTTCAACACGACAATGTGCAGCGCTTCGCTCACTTGTCGGGAATTAGTAGCAGGTGAACGACGGACGGCCGGCCGCTTGGCGGCGGCGTCCATTTCTCAGGCAAGCGACCCGGCCGACGGCGGCAGGTGTCTCTATGGCGACCGCCGCGCAACACAACCAAACGCATGCAACCTCTAAGGCTTGAACTAGCAAATCCACTTTAAGAAGTTTGAGGCCTATTGAACTGTAGTGCATTTTGTTTTCAAAAATTTCATGACACTTTGTGACCTAAATAATTTTGTTGCTGCGCTTGTCTATAGGCCCAGTGGGCTATCTTAGTGACAGCTTGCAATGCGCCTGTCTATCAATTACTGTCTGATACGTTCGCACATCCTACGGGTAGCGACCTACCTAGTTTCGTTTTCCTAGAATTCGGCTGAGTCATGCCGCCCGCTGCCGAGGGCAAAGAGGGCCAAATTGACTCGCGTCGCACACACATCCTTCGAGTAGCGTCCTACATTCTATCGCTCAAACTCGACGAGGACAAGCTCCCGAACATCCAAGCCCTCTTTCAGTTCTGCGATACGGCGGCACCGGTGCTGGTGATATCACGCTTAGACCAGGCAAGTTGAAGCTGGTCGTACTAGTCGCAGCGTACAGTCCAGGGATGGGGGATTACCATAAAAGCACGGAACTTTTGAAGCCCGAATCAGAAGTTCTCCATTCACTGCTTTTTTGCCAGGGTACTGGACTTATTCTGTTAAATTTGGACAATGGAAAAGATCTTTTCAACAGCGGTGCAGGGAACTGGTGTCGAAAGTATTGCGGGCAGCAAGCGATACCGGTGGAACTGAGTGAATCTTAGCGCAAAGTGCAAATGTCCGTCCGTGGTCGCCTAGCGGCGGATCCTTCTACCTACTGTAAACTTCCGAATGACTGGGTTTTTGGTAGAAAATCAAATCCGAATTTGGCGAAAAAAACTTGCACCGAAATTTAGAAGCGAATCATAAATTCGACTCGATCCAGGGTACTGCCCTCTTGAGTACGCGTTAGTTTGGACCATCTGCTTTTTTTAGCGAGGTCATGTGGACGTATCGAACGACGTTCGCTTCGACAAACCCGCTCTCTTCCGCGTCATTTTCTACAAGAAGACACCGAAGGCGCTCAGCTCAGAGACGTACAAGACCGACATCGACGTCCTGACGGTCAACCAGGATGCCAGCGAGACCTTCCTAACAGCGATACAGCAGGTGGGTACGTTACGCATGGAATGTTTAAGCGGTGCAAAGGTTTAGATATTCTCGAAAGCGCTGTCGCAGAAGACGGATGGTACGAAGAATGCCAACCACTTGGTGGAACTCGTCAACGAGCTGGAGGAGAACTTGCGTCTGAATGTTCAACGTGGCGATAGCGGGGGAGCAGAGGATGGTATGGCATGCGAATTGTCTGCTTCCTGGTATGATGACTGGGTCTTCGGCCAAATTTCTTCGTTTTCCGTTCCGTTCTGCCGCTGAAATTTATTCCGTTCTGGCCGTTCCATTTCGTCCCGTCGCTTGTTGTCCAGAAGCGTAGCTCAGGAATTGCAGGCATCCTGTCTCTGGACGACGAGCTGAAGCACTGGAAGGAACGTCAGCGTCAGGGACGCGATCCGGGTCACTACTGGGACGCACTGGAGCAATTGGCCGAACGATCTGCGGCACTGAACGATGCCTCGTCCGCTTCGCAACTTATGGGATTTGTGGACATTGCCGAAAATGCACTCGACGCTCTCTGGAACAGTGATGAGCCCTATCCGCAGCCGCGTATGAAGCAGCTCATTCATGCGATTGGTAAGTTTGTACGATCTGCATTGGTAGGGTTATGCAGTGTATTGCGTATGTACTTATGCGTACTTGGCATGAAACCCAAGTCGCTTGCTTTTTTGGGAAAATGTCACCCCCCCCCCCCCTAGGAAAGAGCCATGATCCTAAAACAAGTTTATGCCTTAGATACCAAGCTCTTCGATGCCGTGAGGGCTCGCTTCGCTGCGGACTCGCTATGGAAGCCAGAAGGTGTGACGAGTGAACTTCGCACAGCCGTGGATGCATGCGGCAACTGGCTGGAGTCCGTACGAGCATTGACCGGATATGGCTGGCCGAGGAATGCGCTGCACGAATGGAAGGGAGAGCCGCTAAGAATGGACTTCTTCACCGGGTTCCACAGGAGGCTTGAACAGGTACGTAATCTGATTTCAAGCAGGGCTGGTCGGGAACCAGAACGTCATCGAATATCGCTCACTTTTAAATGCGATGGTGAAGCGGAACTTGCAAGAGAAACAGAAGCTGCGAATGATGAGAGAATGAGATCATTTAGACGTATTCATTTCAGCTATTTCAGCTAATTTTGTTCTGCTTGGAAGCGTAGAGTTACCATTGAAAATTTTTGGAATTGGGAATCGTTTTTCAAATCGAACTTCGGATATTGGACTTGAGGCGAGCTTAGGTCTGATTTCCAACATACTTCACCTCATACGTTCAGATTCTTTCTCTTCGAAAACTGGCAGAAGAGGTTTCGGACCTTCTGCGAGAAGGCTCTGTACGATCCGAAATCCTCAGTCACATTGAGGCAGCACTGAAGGACTTCGACGCTATCACCTACAGTCCGTCCTCGGAGCAGCAGTGGCAACAGAAGCTCCGTTCCGCGGAGCGAGCTGTCGACCCGTACGTAGAAAGGACTATACCTGCGCTGAGAATCCGGCTTCAAACTCGGAATTCGGATAGCAGCATGGTAGTACGTCAGAAGTACACAAAAACTTCCGCTAAATGCTTTAGACACTACACACCCTTCACAAGTATCGACAGTTCCTTGCTCGAAGCGCTGTCAAGGCTAAACTCGCATCAGAACGGTAGCATTTTTTATGGAGCTAAATGTATGTCCACTAATGTAGAGAGGACCTGGTTGCAAAGTTAGCGGAGTTCCTGCGGGAGCAGAAGAAGGAATTCGGCGAGAAAATCGGCATGTCACGCATCTACACTGGCCGCTACTTGACGGAGATCGCGGCCAAGATCATGTGGATCCGCAACGCAAGCATGAGGGTAGCGACGATTAAAACGATGACTTAGACCAACGTGGGTTTGTCTAGATGGACCAATTGCGCGAAATCGGTGCCGAGATCTTCGACGACATGAACTCATACAAATCGGTGGACACTTCCGCGAAAGACTTCCGGGAGGAGCTGAAGCATGCGGAGTCTGAGCAGTTCGACGCATGGTAGTCAACATTGGTTCTATTTTTCAAGGTATAAACAAGTGTAGGTGCCGCGAGATAGTCCAGTACATCGACGACCCGTCAAACTCTATAGCCCTGCAGACCACTGGACGCCTGATGATGATTGAGAAGGACCACGGTCGGTTGCTGGTCAACTACAGCGACCGCCTGGCCAAGCTACTGACGGAGGTGCGGCAGCTCAGCAGTCTCGGGCTGCCGATTCCCTCGAAGATCCAGCAGTGTGTGAAGGTCGGAGACGAATTCTACCGACATGGACAAGTGCTCAAGCAGGTCTGTAGCGGGGCTGGTCGGGAATCCATATAAGCATCGGATATCGGCCATTCTTGGCTAGTTCTACATGCTTAAGAGCTAGCACTCAAGAAGTGTTTGCTTTGTAGGTTGCGATGTTCTACAACACCATTGAGACGCAGATGTTGCCCTGCCAGCAAGCGATGATGCTCGACGAGGCGCTGGCATTCGAGAAACTCGTCATTCCCTCTGGCAAGAGCACCGACGACACTGCGATGACCGTCACTTGGGACAAGCCGAAGGAGTTGGAGGAGTACATTCAGAAGCTGAAGGACGCCTCCTACAAGCTGACGACTCACAATCGGTAGTGTTCTCAGCGTCTTTCTAAGCGGCATTCATTCTTCTAGACGGCTTCGAAAGGTGCACGAGGAGGTCATGGAGAAGATCGTCCGTCTCGTATCCACCGAGAACTTGGATGAAGACAAGTGGAATGCCGCCTTGTTGGAGGTTCGGCAGAAGTTCGCCGACGAAGAGCGCAAAATTGCGAACCGTACCAATGCACGACCCTGGGCAATTCATCTCGATCGACAGCTGTACAAGGCACTTCAGGTGCAGTTTCAGTGGAGCCTCGAAAGCCTTCAGTCGCAACTGCCCACCATCCACGCTCAGCTTGTGTTCAGGTAACCGGGGAATACCGTTTTTCCTGTATTTTTGCCCTTGGATATCAAGGTGTACAAGGGGTACGTTTTCAAAAAAGGAAGAACAAGGTACTTCATTAAGGCCTAGAATGAGCTCAAACGTGCTTTTAGTAGAAGATTAACCGGATTTGTACGAACAGAGCATCGCTACCATGGATATTTGCGCATGCAAATACCAACTTGTGTTTAGGGAGCAGAGCCTGCAACTGCGACCCGGACTGGAGGAGGTACGGGTTCGTTACTACAAAGAGCTGCGCAAGCTTCTCAGCATTCCTCTTCGATTTCGCGGTATACAACAAGTCAACAAGGTATTTTTGCTCTCATTTTCGCGGAGAGCCGACTTCATTAGGGCAACGAATTCTTCTCCGCTATGCTCGGCAAGAACGCGTCACGCTTCCACGGCATCTACACCGAGTCAGAGAAGCTCTTCGAGAAGGTCGCCAGCGTCGGAGATCAGTTCGAGGTAGCGAGCACATGACTTGGGTAGTTATTAGGCCTCGAATCTAGGACTGGATTGTGCTGGCGCAGGTCAACATCGAGGACCTCATCGAGGAGCACTTCAAGAAGGCGTCCGACTGGGAAGCCGAGTTGAAGACCGTAAAGGCCAAGGGACGCGAGGTGGAGCGTCTGCCAAAGTGGGTCCTTGGATAGCTGTACTTAGATGCGACACACCCGTACAGCCGCTCTCGTACCATACCGGCCCACCCGTGCCGTAAAATACGGCACGGAGTACGGTACGCCCTGTATTATGGCCGTACTATGGCCCGTACTGGTGCATTTTCTGCCATAGGAGGATGCAGTACATATGAGTTTGGCGAGTACTGCGCCAAATACGGTCTCGTACGGAAACCCGTACTAGGTAGGCCAAGACCATACCCTACCCCGTACCGTAAAATACGGTACGCAGTACGGTACCGTGGAACACGGTAGGGCGTCTAAGCCTAATACCTAGTTCAGTATCGTAGAAGCTTATATGCTTGAATCACTTAAAAATTGTGCCATTTTTAGCGAAATACGGCTGGAATGCATAGTAGTTTCGACGAATTCCGTGAAGTCCGCCATTGAAGACGTCCTGCAACGTCTCTACGACGCTCTCGTGTGGACGCTGCGGCACTCGATAAACGCGGAGTTGCAGGAAATCGGAAGGACTCTGACTCAGGTACGTATTCGTAGCTCTACGCGGACACAGAACACGTCGGATAGCGAAACTGGGTTTCGTTCAGGCCATCGAAACTCTGTCGACGAACCCGCAAACGATGGAGGAGCTGGCGCTAGCGAACCAGCATCGCATATCGTTGGTTAAGGAGAATAAAAAGGTACGTCTAGCCTGCAGTCACGTCGACGTATGAAGAGAAAAACTGTTACGGAAAATTAGGATTGTCTGCTCAAAATCGTGACTCTGAGCATACTCAAGAGGTGGTCGGTCGAGACTAACGGGTCTGCCGAAAATGCTCGATCTCGGTTTTCAGGTGAAGGAACAGATGACGCTAATCGACGAAAAGAACGTCCTCCTTCGATCGGTTGCTGGTGGCGGTGTGGACAACGTGGCCTCCGTCAAGGGTCAGTACGAGAAATTCCAGGCAATGCTCGAAAGCCACGAAGAGGTCATGAAGGAGCAGGTCAGTCCATGTTCTCCTCTTTTTGTGCAACACACGTTCTCCTCAGGTCGAGGTGATGAAGTCGAACGTCGGCGACAGGGTAAAGGCGGTGAACGACGAAGTGGAGCGCCTTTTCGCCCGCTGGAACCAATTCAAGCCGAAGAGCGACGTCCTCAACGAAGACCGCGCTGCGCTGGTCAAGGCGGTGGAGTTCATCCGCGAGAAGCGGCAGCAGTTCGACGAGCTCTCGGAGCAGCACAAGAAGATCATGTAAGAACCCAAGAATGTGCTGCTGAATGGACAATATCTTTTTCTAGCGCTGACTGCGAGCAGTTCGAACTGAGCCCTCCGGACATGCCGGGCCTAGACGATATGGAGAGGGACCTGT
>JNEY01000158.1:255944-295206 GCA_020875895.1 Aphelenchus avenae | reverse complement strand
AGTTTGGCGAAAAAGTGGGGATACCACTACTCACGCGTATGCACGAGAAGCGCCTTCTTCGACGGGTGATACTGTTTGCAGTGCTTGCAAGTCCGTTCTTGCAGCTTCGCCGACACAGTCGGGCAGAAGTAATCGATCGGCTTGCTGTCGTTCTCCAGTTCCCAGAGAACCAAGCGTCGCTCGAGTGTACCAAAGTGTCCGTCGCCTGCCTTCGGGCCTACAACTATGTTTCAAAATGATAAATTTTATAGGACGCAACCTTTTGAAGTTTTCTTGTATGGGACGGGAGGTGGAAGCAGTCCATCAGGCAGAATCGCTCGAAAGTTCGTCCTCATCTCGCCGTAACACGCTTTGGAGGTGCACTTGCGTATTTGCAACGTGTACTGCGTTTGCAACACGTGGTCGCGCTTCAAGCGCTCGCTAACTTCGTCCAACTCTGGCAAGTCGACCGTCTCAGTCCACTCCGAGACGACAGGGTACCCGCCAATCTCCTAAAACGAAACCGTTTACTGCGTTACCGCTACGTTCTGGTAAAGAATGTACAAATGGCCCGCCGCAAGCGATAGCAACGAATTTTTAGGTGAAAATTACACAAGGACCCTCAAAATTTGATAAATTTGCTGTCGGCGGCGCCTAGCGGCGGGCCCACCCGTAATCAAATGTAATCAGAGGCCTGACCCCCTCCCCTTGTAATGATTACCGACTTTCTGGACGCTCCCTTATCGGGTGGCGGTATCTTTCCAGTCCCACCGCAGTCGCCGCAGTGAGACCCCCTAA
This sequence comes from Aphelenchus avenae, assembly GCA_020875895.1. Classification (NCBI taxonomy): domain Eukaryota; kingdom Metazoa; phylum Nematoda; class Chromadorea; order Rhabditida; family Aphelenchidae; genus Aphelenchus; species Aphelenchus avenae. Next base: position 294,429 of record JNEY01000158.1, on the reverse strand, counting down.
TATTGAAAATACGCTAATCGCCGTAGTGAAAAAATTGGTAAGGGTCCCTCCTTAGGGTACCCCCTCCCCGCCCCTCCCGAGGGGTCCTAGACATATATGGGATTATAACGTAAAATAATTTCCTATACCTTGATCGATGCTGAGTTGCAACTTCGCAATATTCAGGAGTTCGCGGTGACGAAACGCGTTGACGAACTTAACGAATTCCGCAATGTCTCTCACTTGGGACTCGGGGCAGTGGTCTAGTGGTCTTGAAGTTTCTTTTGTGAGGTAACGTCTGCAGCACTTATTAATGTCGGCAGTGAATTTGTGTCGACAGTAGACGTCGGCAGCACCTATCTTAACGTCCGCAATAGACGTCCGCACTTAGGATGCGCGAACGCCCATTTGTTTGCCTCGAGGCGGATGGCTGCGAGCCCTTGAAATATGTGTATGTTGTCGATAAAGCATTCAGCAGATTCCTACGCGCCCCAATCGTTCTCCGAAGATGCTAGCGGTTCGAATCGTACATATTTTGACGGGAGCGGTATAATGCGGTCGACATTTGACCCTGAGTTCCGTAAATTTTTGGCACCATCTGACAGTAACATAGACTCAGTCATAGTTTCAGTGAACCAGCCAGGGCTTCTGGTCGTTTTAGTACCGGCGTTTGAGTACCCGGTGACAAATGTTGCTCCAGGCGGCTATTTAGCTTTAACTTGTATCGGTGCCATAATTTCTCGTATTTCATTGCAGGATTTTACGAGACAAACATGGAAAAATTCCGTACTGTAAGTCGAAATTATATCGGTTACCGAAACGACCGTTATCGTTATGACCGTTACCGAAACGACCGCTACCGAAATGACTCATCGAAATTACCAATATCGGTTACCGAAGAGACCGTTACCGAAATATCATTACCGAAACGACCGTTACGAAAAGGACCTGTTGTCGAGAACGGCTAGATTCGCGAGGCCTAGTCGTCCAAGGCAGGCCAGATTCTCGAGCTGGCACTCGGGCCCGTGCACGGGCCGGTCTTTACTCCGCCAGTCTACCGCTGCCTGACCGTGTGGTGTTAGAGTCCTCGCCTCGGCTCGTCCACGCTCCAATACGGCTAGAACATTTATTGGTCGATACCTCAAACTTGGGTAATAAAACCTATAGAACAGGTACGGCACGCAAATTATATGCATGAAGGAAAGTAGGGAAAAAATAGCGAATAATCCGCCGTAGATAGTAGGCGCCAACGATGACGAAAGTCCGCCGCAGAGGTCCGTCTCTTCCGACCAGTTGCCAGCGGGCAAGCAGTCGTCCGAGAGGAGAGCGCTCGAGGAGGATCAGTAGGAGATCTGCCAGGGGCAGGTACTCCACTTCACCTCAGCGCTGGCGATCGAAGAGCGTAGCGGCGGCGTCGTCGGGTCCTCCTCAGGAGGCTTCCCGGAGCATCTGCCAGGGGGCAAGTAGCTCGCGGGTCGCCTCCGCGTCGACTGGTAGCGAGTGAGCGGAGCGCCGGCTATTTATGCAGTCGGCTGCGGAGGAGGCGGTCCGTGTGGAGAGTCGGCGGCGGCCCGGTGGAAAGGCGCGCTGGCAGGCAGCCAGCGGTCGCTGCGTGGTAAAGGCGCGTGGGCAGGCGGCCATCGGGCGCAGCGAAGAACGAATGGAGGGGCCGCCAGGCGTCCGCGTAGAAATTTCGGGGGTACCCGGAATAAATTCGTGAACGCTGTTCACGACACCTGTAGCCGTCCGGGTTCGTGCCATTCGAACGCGTTCTACATATGTTTTCACATTCGATTCAAGGACACCATACGGGGCCATATTGGCATGGCACGCACGAAACTCGGCACTTCGCAAGTTTGAATCAGGGCTGGGCGAGGTCTCGGTCTCGGTCTCGTTTTAGTCTCGGGTCTCGGGGGGGGGGGAGGTAAGTCTCGGTCTCGGGTTTTCCCAAGTCTCTGCCCCACTGGCGATTTTTTCTTGTTTCTTCACCAATTGAATTTTCAGAATTCAGAACTTTCTTCACCAATAGGTAAGGGTCCCCCCTTTGGTACCGCCCCCCCTCCCGAGGGGTCCTAGGTACGTCCTTGGCCCCACGTGAAAAGTGTTGGCCATTTTCGGATTCTGCATTCTTGAAAGCCCCTATGGGCTTGATTTCGTGAAAGCTGAGTAAGCTGGACCCTACCCTTTGACCTCCAGAGGCATTACCTTGAAAAAAACTGAAACCATTTTTGGATTCTTCATTCATGAAAACCCCCCTAGAACCCAATTTGGCACAAATTCGTTCCCACATGTGATCACGTTCAATGATTTGAGCGCACACAAAGTTCACCTAACTTTGAGAGTAGACTTATGGAACCGCAAAAACATCACAGTGATACCAGTGGGTTATGGAGGGGGGGGGGGGGGTCGGGGGTTATTANGTTATGGGGGTTAAAGGATAAGTTACCCCCCCCCCATCAGTGTTGCTGAATTTCCACTTACTTCCGTCATTTCCATTTCCATTACCAAAAATTCTTTTTCCGGAATTTCCCATTTCCATTTCCCACTACCTGTTTTTGGTACCATTCCCATTTCCACAATTTCCACCATTCATTTCCTACTGAACCGATTTAATGGGTTAAATGACGTTCCGACAATCAAATACAGCGTCAAACACGCAAAGCAGCTAGCGAGAGATGTTATCGTTGAGGTGATACATCAGCTTGTCATCCAGGAGACTCTCCTGAGTGCGATTCTTCTTGCCGACAACAGCCAAGCCGGCGTGGCTGAAGCATCGTTCAATTGAGGCCGAAGTTGCAGGCGCAGCGAGGTGTTTAAGAGCCACCGGATGTACTTTCGGGTACTTCACCGATCCTTTCGAACGCCACCATTCGAGAGGTTCCGTGCCTTTTGATAGCTCCGTAGACCCTGGATGCAGTGACCTTCTCTCCTTTTTTTCTTTTCCTGGGTCGGTAGGGTCGCTCAATTGAGCGTGATGGCGACGGAAAATTAAGGGAAATTATACATATTGGAAGTGAATGAATATTGGGTTTTCACAATTTCCATTTCCATTCATTTCCCACTACCGCATTTTGCTGAAATTTCCATTTCCATTTCCCACTAGCGATTTTCGTAGCATTTCCATTTCCACAATTTCCATTTCCATTTCCAGCAACACTGCCCCCATAATGACACGACCCCAACCCGTCGTAACCCACTAGTACCATCATTGTTAATTTCCAAGCTCAATGCCCAGGAGTGCGCACGGGTGCTTAGACAAAGATTAGAGAAATACGTTAAATCTCTTTTTTTATGAGAAAGGGGTCGGGGGGGGGGGCATACTTTACGGTCGTGCTACAAGTCGACATGTAGCCGCTTACTACCGTTTGAACAGAACACTTTATTCAGGACACATAATTCACCGGACTCGCAACCGATCTCATTCAAGAATTACAAATTTCCCTGTCGCTCACTCCGTCGAGAAGTATTCCCATGCCACGAACGTCGATCCTGTCTTGGTTACACTCCCAGTTGCATGGTAGGCCGACCTTCTCCTCGATGTGCTTGCGCTCCGCTGCGCCATCATAATTTTCGACAAGGCATACGCCTTTGACGAGAAGATACGGCTCCGGTATATTACCGGCAAACCAGTCGGTCAACGATCCACCGACCTCAAAGCGGCCGTTGACGAGGTCCACACGTGGCTGGATACCTTTAAACCAGTGGCTAAACGCAGAGTCTTTATACATAGCAGGGAGTATGCAGGGAACTTCCCTAGATAATGGTAAGCGTCAACTGGCATAACTCACTCCGCCACGTCGTCCGGGTTCCTGTCCGCATCCATGAGTGTCACGGTGCCGCTTTCTGCGACCTGCCCGTTCCGGATGTTGCAATAGACAACACCCGACGCAATCATGTGCCAGTCGCGAAACGCCTGGCACGTCACTGTGGGAGGCAACATGTACGACAGGACGGGTGCGGTAGACGCTCCGACCAGCAGCAGGAGCGCAACGAGCATCTTGCTGGAAACGTAAAGCAAAAATGGATGATATAAACGGCACGCTATGGAGACTACTCTGAGCCAGGCTCGGCGCGGAGCGGAACGGACTGGGCCCCGATAAGCCATATGTTCTGCTACCGGAAACAATAATGGGTGGTCCGGCCCCTAAGACCGCTTCGACGAGCTTTTAGCGGCTGGTTTCAACGCCGGTCAATCAAGGATAAATTGTAAAAAAATTCCAAAAATTAAAATTTAAAAAAATCTTAAAAACGTAACTTTTTAAGAAGCTCTTGTCCACAGGCAAACTATCAACAACGCAATGGGTCGCGCATTCCGGAAGGGATCAGAACGTAATACCGCAATATCAACACCGCGTGGAACACGTGGCACAATGCTACATCCGCGACGACCGACGAGCACGAGAACGCGACGTTTAGACCAACAAAAGACGTTACGGTGAAAGGACAAAACCTAGCAAATGGAAGTTTGACATCCTTGGGGCTTTTTCCATATTAATTAGGGCATTAATGCCGTTAGCGGCGTCTTTGGCTCAGCGTCGCTTTGGGCTGCTTCCGCACTTTTCTGTCAATCATGACAAAAAGCCTAAGCCTGAAAGTTTTTCTGCATAACGTTGCCAGTGCGGAATACCTGGTTGAGCACGTGGTGACGTCATGCCAAAGACGGCACTAGCCCGTGAACGTCCGTTGATCTACAGAAAGCGTTAAGGGACGTCATACCTGGCAGTTATACAACTTTCGTCGATTTGTTGCTGATGCATTTTTGACATATTATAGCTTTCGAAATCGCGTTCCCGTGCTCGTCAATCGCCGGAATCGAAACGTTGTGCAACGTGTGCCAGTTTCATGCATAGAAGTGTGCCCCACACAGGGATGGAGACTCGCCGAAATAAAATCGAATATGAATCCGAATCCGAAGCATACCCCAAGATCAAAACCGAATCCGAAGCAAAACGACCGAATTTCCGAATTACCGATTCCGAATGTCAATCAAGCAATTTCTACTCTTATAACCCCTAGGAGAGCATACCCTCGTACGGAGCCCACAAGGTGCTGGTCAGGGCTATTCCGAAACCGGGCACTTGATCTAAAAAACCGAAACTCACAACCCTCATCGAAAGAGAGACAACATGTCTCAAATCTACCTTGCCCCCCTACCAAAATTTTTGATTTATGGATGGCGGTTCGGCCAGGGACCCAAATTCCTAAACCCAACCGAGCCGAGTGCGATACCTCAAAAGGTCCTTGAGTCTCGGCAAACTGCGACTGATATATCAAGAAATCGTATTCTGAAACGTAAGATGCGTACAGGGATGGAGACTCTCCTCATTGGTGACCTAAACATGGAGGTATACGTCCAAAACATGCTTAAATTAGAACAAATTGCTGTAAAGAAACAGTAATCGTGAAAACAACATCTAAACCGCTTCATTCTGCACCAATGCCATTACTTTTTTGCAAAAATCTTTGGCCAGTACAAGGTTCAAGCTTTCTAAACTCAGAAGGCCATAAAAGATTCGGAAAATCCGTCTAATTTTTGGAAACCGAATCCGAATCCGAAGCAAAACGACCGATTTTCCGACTTTCCGAATCCGAATCGCCATACCTGATACGTACTAGGTATGTAGAGATTAAGAACATCAACTGACACACTTATAATTTGCACTGACGACACTGATTTTGTGCCCTTCTTTGGCCAGTAAATGATTCAGTCGTGCACAACTGCACGGTTACAAAAGATTCGGAAATTCGGTCGCAATTTCGAAAACCGAATCCGAATCCGAAGCAAAACGATAGTATTTCCGAATTACCGAATCCGAATCCGCACCCCTTGCCCCACACGCCGGTTGTTCCTTTGCAAGAATAATCGACGCAGGCTCTTAACTGTGTCCCGTGGCCACTGTTTGGAGTCGCTATGCGTGTGTGTGCAGTAAAAAACCCTTTATCGAATATTCATATGGCTTAGCGGGGCACGAAATTTTGCCATTGGGTTTTAGAAAAGATACTTTACGCGGATACGGCGACGGAATGTTCGGCGAAAAATGCGCAAATTTAATGTAAACTTGATCTGGCGATGCCTAGAGGCAGGGTATTTTACCCAGTGCTAATGATCACGCGATCATCGACTAAGACCCTCCTCCTCCGCCGTGATGGGTTCGTGATGGGGGGTTGAACGCCCCGCTCCCTCCCCGTAATCATCACGCAGTTTCTGGACTCTCCCATGCTCATAAGCTCTCAGTATGTTCTGCTTGAACTCTCACAAATTTCGCTGTGCAAGTCACTGAATGATGCCTTCCTAGATTTGGCCAAAACTGCGTCTCTTACCCAAGTTGTCGATGTTCCTACTGGTGGTGCAAACAACTAGACGTTGTCCTCTGAAGTGACCCCTCTTAGTTACTCAAGTCAGAACCAGTCTTCCCTTCTCCACATCTGATCATTCTCCTGTGAGCTTCGAAGTGGTTGCACCCGTCAAGCGCATGTCGCCCTGTCAAACTGTTTACGACTAGAATCAAGCAAATTTAGGCGAGATCAACCACTTTCTTTGCAGAGTGGATTGGAAACGATACCTTAGTGCATGTCTTTCAATCGTTGAGCTCTACAGTTCATTCTGCTCTCTTCTATTGGAAGTGATCAAGAGGTTTGTTCCCGCTCGCAGTTTGCGCTCTCGAAAGCTTCAACAAAATAATCGATTATCGTTCAGTACTGTGGAAAAAGATTTCAGAGCCGCATGTCCGTGAGAAATTTGTTTACGTGACCAAAAAACTAAATAAAGAATTACGATAGTTTTACAGAGCACTTGAGCGCAAACAGCTAGAAAGCAACCCATCGTCGATTTTTTTCCTCAGCAATGGTCGCAGCTCTTTACCTATGTTACGCGGCGGCACCAAACTCTCTCGCTTTCACGTCCGATGACAAGGTCGAAGTTCTTGCAGATCATTTCCAGTCCGTGTATTGTGATTCTCAGCTAGACCTCACAGTGCTTATGGCATTCCCAGCTATGCTTAGGCTGCCCGCAGAATGGGGCGGCAATTTTGGGGCAACAGCTACAAAATGTAGCCTGGCGACATAGGCGACACGACGTCGCCTGAGGCACTTGGTGCGGCGACAAGCATGGCGACAAATTGTAGCATGTGTAGCCTGGCTACATGGCTACAGGCGACATGTAGCCCGGCGACAAACCCCGCAAAATGAAAGCGACAAGAAAGGTGGCGACGGTTCTTCTCAATTCACTAGAAATCTGAGTTGAACCGCTTTATATGCGTTAAATGCATGGGTTAGTACAAGTAGAAAAGGTCTACAAGCGGGGGACAAACGTGCGGAAGTCAGTGCATGCACGCAGGCCAGCCTCCATGAACGACATAAGTTTGAAACGGCATGTGAACGAGTGAGGTTTGTCGCCGTTTCGGTGCTCGACGAGGCATGCGAACTCGTACTGGACCAGGATGCGCCAGTGAAAGTCGATTTCTTCCGCGCTCCACGGCCGCAGCTCTGGAAAGCGACGGTTCATCTTGTCGGCAACTTGCTTGTACGCCGCGAAACGGCTGTGCGGCGAGTAGAAACCGCGAGCGTCTCGGTTCCACAGCACGCGAAATTTGCGGATTTCCTCGATAAGTTCTTCGGTGCGGTACTGGTCCGGCGCTCGCAGGCCTCGAGGACATGGCCGCTGCGTGCGCTCATGCTGCAGGACCGCTGGCGCTGAGCTCCATGATCGCTTTACCCAACTGTCGAGGTTGCGCACGGCTGAAAACTACTTGAACGATGATGCGATACGTACAAGAACATGTATATCGCGAAAAGCGAGTGCATTTAAGCGGGATTTCGTGCGTAAATCGTTTTATTCGACGGATTACTGCTGCGTTAGTACATTTACATACGCGTACTCGTCCTGCCACTCCACTGCGCCAATCCCATTAAAGTATTCGAGCAAATTATTTCGGCACAAATCGGCCAAATTGCCCGCGTGATTGGCATGCGCATTGCGAAGATTAGTGGCCTGCGGAAGGGCGTCCGTCTCGTCACTGTCGCCGCCACTACCCGTGAAGATCTCGTCCTCCGCGACAAGGTAGTTGTGCAGGCAGCACACCGCCTGGACTAGTACGGTCGCAGTGCTCCGGTGACGTGTCGATGTTGCGCAGAAGAAGCCTCCATTTGCTCGCCAGGAGGCAAGCAAGACGATCGAGAACTTGCCATAATTGGTCAAGTCGTCCGTGACCGATCACGCACTCGGCATTGGCGAAAACAGGACGCCGACGGGGCAAAACGCCACTTGTCGCCTGACCTGTCGCCTCAAAAATCAAAACGATTTGATTTCTGTCGCCCGCCCGTTTTCGTCGCCTGGCGACTGCATCTGTCGCCTGTCGCCAGGCGTTGGCGACATCGGCTACAGGCGACGGCGACATGGCGACGTCGCCTGGCTACACGCGCGACAGACTGTCGCCTGACCTGTCGCCACATTCTGCGGGCTCTAATCGCCATGTAGCACATGTAGCGTCGCCCACGTCGCCCCATTCTGCGGGCAGCCTTATTCTGACATTTTGGCCTTTTTTCAGATTTCAGAATGGGCAACAACGTCAGAATTTTCAGAATTTAGAATCAGAATTCAGAATCCATCCCTGGTTCCCAAGCAGTGGAAGCTCGCACTTGTTTTACCGCTTTTCAAGGCCAGTTATCCGTCTCTTCCGTCGAACTACCGCCCCATCTCCCTGACTTGTAGCATGTCGAAAGTCATGGAAAGGGTGGTCCATGAAATACTAATGGACCTTAGGAAACTGAATCTTATCCCTGATTGCCAACATGGCTTTCAACGTGCCAAGTCGGTCAGTACAGCTCTCCTTGAAAGCCTTGACGACATGACGCTTGCTCTTGACAACACACATTTTGCTGACGCTATCATGTTTGATCTATCCAAGGCCCTCGATACCGTGAATCATTCTCTGCTTCTGCGTAAACTTGAAAATGTGGGTATTAGAGGCCCGTTGCTTAACTGGATCAAATCTTTCCTCATCGATCGCATTTTTAAAGTTTTGCACGACACATCTGTCTCCAATTCCCGGCTTGTTCTGTCACCTGTACCTCGGGGGCCCTGTGTTGGGCCGCTGCCCTTCATCTTTTCATTTACGACTTGGTTATCCACATCGCGATAACCAGAACCCGTGAAATGTTAGGCCCTAGACTAGTCATCGACTAAGACGCCAAAAGAAATTGTCGTGAAAACTTCTTCCACTACCATTGTGCTAAGCTTTACAACCTTTTACTTGCCAGCACGCACTCTTTTATTTACTCTCCTCAATTTATTGCTGCCATCCGTTCGTTCGATTTTGCTAGTGATGAACTTGATTTCATTGCTGGTTGACCGTTTCTATCGCACTTCATACCGTAAATAAATACATGCATACATACATGTATACCGTAGATTCTCGAATAGTCACGCAAACTCTAATGAAAGGCCTCGCAGATTTCCCAATGACCTTGAAATCGTAAGGTCCAGATCTTATAAAAATGACGAAAAATAAACCTTTGGGACACGCACAGCAATATGGATGAGATCAATGCCCAAGTAATATTTCGAAATTTTCCTCCGGATTAGCGCTAAACATGCTTAACTCCTTACTCCTTCCCCGTCCTGGGCCAAGGTGAGCCATTACCCGGTGCCGGGACGCGAGCCGGGCCGTTCGACTCGGAATCTGCCTAAGAGGTGTTCGAGTACAACACACATCGTTTGAGTACCCTGAGCTGAGTACCACTTGTTGGAGTACTGATCGTTTGAGTAGCCAACATCAGTTGGGTACCGGCCATATGAAAACATATGACCACCGACCTCAAAGCGTCCGCTGACAAGATCCGCACGTGGCTAGATAGTAAGGGGTGACCTAAATGGATTCTTTTGCCCCTAAATGGAATTTCTCGTTATTGCTTACAATGTTCAAGGCCCAACCTCTAAGGAACATACAAAGCGTAAATTGCCACTGGAATAAGGTTCCTTGTCTTCCCATAGTCAAAAGCAGAGGGCACCTGGAATCCAGCGAGCTAAAATAGTAGTACTTGTCTTTAAAAAATCAAAGGACAGCAGCGGTAACGAATTCAAATGAAAGTCGAAAATACCGAACACCTTTTCAAGGTCTATCGAATGATACCAGAATCAACGTCGTAGCTTTCAATATCAAAAGTTAAAAATCGTTGACGCAATGATCGGATAAAATGCGAATTTAAACAAAACCAGAAAAATTAGAGTCGGCCACAAAAAAGAACAAAAAATTTGAACTTGATCAATACTTTTTTCAAGGGCCTTTGAATATATCAGATTGACGGATTTATTATGATGCCGAAACGTCCGGTAGCGTAATGTTGATGCCGAGCGTACGTCGAAACAGCTCAACGTGGCCCGTTTCTCGAATTCTACGCCATCATGCGAGACGCGTGCGATTCACTCTTGCCTTGCCGTTTTGCTTAAGAAAATCAAGTTGCGTTTACAATAAACATCGGGAACCGTACCGATCACGGCCTGGGTAAAATCCCACTTCGCGAACCCACTTCGTGAAAGTGGCATTCTGCACCAATCCGCGAACTTTTTCGCAGGTCCCACTTCGCGAAAACGACACATGCACCACTTCACGAAATAAATTTTTTAACCGAAGAACCCTATCCCGCTAAGGACAAGCCTACCACGGCTTAGGACTAGCCTACCCCGGCTTAGGACTAACCTACCCCGGCTTAGGGCTAACCTATCCCGGCTTAGGACTAGGCTGCCCCCTACGCGGCGCGCTTAGGCTTAGGCCGTTGATTTGGCTCAGGCTCAGACTTAGATACCCTAAAACAAGATACAAATTTTTTTTCGCGAAGTGGGACTGAAGTCGCGAATTCGCGAAGGGGTGAATAAATTCACCTTCGCGAAGTGGGTTCGCAAAACGGAGGGCTGCCCACGGCCTGTACCGTACCGTACTGACCGTATACGGTACGGATATACGGTACGGTAAGGAAGTGAGTAGAATATGGCACTACGGTACGGCACTGGTTTTCTGGTATCTTTTAACGAGTACGAACCGTACTGGAGCCCTACCGTACCGTATCGTACTGGTCGTAGTATAGTACGGCCGTACTGGTAGAGGGCGGGAGTCCGTTCGGTACTGCAGTACGGTACGGCTATGCTTTCCGGATTTTTACTTTACAACACTTTTTCGACCATATAAATGAAAGAAAAGTTTTTCGTAATCTTCTTTGTTATTTTGTTTAGAAAGGTTCAACAAAAACAGACGGTTTCGGTCCATACGTCAGACCGTCTGTTCAGACTATTTTGGGGCTATGTTCGTTGACGATGTCAGCCGACAATTAGTGTTTAACCAGTAAAGGCTAATCCTGTGCTCGTCTTAGAAATCACATGTAAAATGATTTATTGCTCACAAGACGAGAAACATGCAGTTCGCGCAAATCGAAACCCTCTTTCTCAAAGCTAACAAAGCTCACTGTCGCTCACTCCGTCAAGAAGTATTCCCATGCCGCGAACATCGATCCGGGCTTGGTTGCACTTGAAGTAGCACGGTAGGCCGACCTTCTCCTCAACGTGCTTGCGCTCGATTTCGCCTTTGTAATTTTCGACAAGACACACGCCTTTGACGAGGAGATACGGCTCCACTGGATTACCGGCGAACCAGTCGTCCATCGCTCCACCGACCTCAAAGTGGCCTTTGACGAGACTCACACGCGGCTTCAAGCCAGGCAGAGACTTGTGGGCTCTGAACACAGCATCAATTAGAACGATTTCAATGCATTGTCATTAATCTAGATCCTAAATCTATAGTCTCAAAATTCTTTGGAACGAGCCATCCTACGATACGGCACAATTTACGTGGTTTGACCACATGTATTCGGCACCTTCAGTATTTATGTATTGCCAAAACGCACTTGGCCACGTCGTCCGCATCGCCATCCGCATCCATGAGCGTCACGGTGCCGCTTTCTGCGATCCGTCCAGACCGCGCATCGCAGTAGACGGTGCCGCGCGCAGTGACGAGCCAGGTGCTAAACCACATGCAGTCCATGACAGGCTCCTCGCAGAGGACGGGCACGATCGGCCCCATGACCAGTAGCAGGACGGCGATCAGCATTGTCCTGAAAACGTGGCAATACTGGTATGGAAATAGATGAGCTAAACGTGAGGTTTTACCGCGGGAACGCTACACTTTTTCCAAGCTTTAAGAAGTCATTTAAAAAATAAGCTCCAGATTTGCTCAAGCAGCGCCTTCGCTGGGCTATTTTAATTTTGTCTTGCTTTGAAATCCTTTGGTGGCCTCGTAATATGCCAAAAATCCGGCTTCGCACGTACCTTAGAAACCATGCACCGCTTGTAAACAACAAAAAATGGTTTCGGTTCCCTTTACCGGACCCCTCCGGCCGGCCCCATAGGAAGCGTCCAGAAATTATGTGTACTGCACATGGGGGAGCCTCAATGGGGGGGGGGGGGGGGCAAAGTACACATTGGTCAGGAGAGGGGTCTAGAGGGGTCTACGTGTTCACATAAATCAACAGAACACTCAATTCCTCATGCACGTTCCCCGGCGCAAAAGAACATNTAAACGGAACGGCTGCCTAAGTCTAGTGCGTACGTATGTACGTATGTACTCATGTAAGCTGCGTCGTACACGTTGAACAACGCCACATTATCACAGCGATTGATGAGCACGGGAACGCGATTATGTAGGCCAAGCTGACGGACAACTGACGGTTGTTTGATATCCTTAACACCTCTGAATGTCAATCCGCGCGTTTATGACAATAGCGAGGCCTGCGAAAGCAACCTCATCATCTGCCTTATCTGCGCCGCGCTTACGGCGAAACACGTCCGAAAGATTCTCCACTGAAAGGATTCTCCGAGAAAAAGAGAACACATTCGAATAAGGTAGTACTTTATCATGATGATGCCAACGGCGATGAAGAGACGAAGGTCTTTTTGGTGCTTATTTAGCTGATGAAATGATGACGAACTTAATGTAATGAAGCGACAGAGAAGTTATGAAGTCATTTGAATTGTGATGACGATGACGAAACTTGCACTTCATCATGATGCAGTAAGGTGACGAACTGACGAAGCGAAGAAGTTATTCTGGGCTCAGCGATGATGAAGAAGTTCCACTTCGCCATGATAAGATCAATATGACGAAAGATGATGAAGTAAAGAGGTTTTGTAAAACGCAAGGAACTGCTAAACACCTGAGAATTTTTCACTAAAAGCAAAAAAACCCTACCCAAAAAATGCAGTCAGCACCGGCCTAGCGACTGGGTAAACCGTCTCTCGTTCGAGCGGATACCAAGTTTTCGTGCTTGAAAGCGCTGGACCCACACGGATGGCCCGGTTCGACCTTCATCGAACCACCAACCTCGAAGCGGCCGTTGATGAAGACCCGAGAGCACTTTCTACCGCTACTGCCTTACCCCTGCCTAGTACGTACTAAAAAATTTGTCGAAGTCTAGGTGGCGATCTCGATTTTCCGAAACGATGGTGCCTTTAGGTGATTTTGGTTCGTTTTCTCAGTCTCGGTCTCGGCGTGATTAGAATCACACGTCTCTGCTGCGCGGCGCTGCGTATGTGGCGATTGCCGCGCCTGGCACCGTCTACTGCGATACGGCGATGACGCAGGTTACAACACAGGGCAGCGTTACGCTCAGGGATGCGGACAGGAATGCGGATATGTGGCCGAGCGGATTTTGCTAGCCTACCTTGGAGACCCTGCGAAAGCTTCACCACCGTTTTCTCTCACCCTGCTTCTTTTTAGGACTAACGCTCGGGCTTTGAAAATAAGTAGCATCCGGGATTTTTTTTTGTGGCAAAATTCAGTGTTCTGGTGACTAACATCTGGGTCTTAAGGGCGTCAGGACTGAGGTATGGTTTAATTGCAATCAGTGCTCTAGCATTACCACTTTTTTCGACCATTACCATTTCCATTACCATTACCGAAATTCGGACCATTACCATTTCCCACTAGCGGATTTTCGACTATTACCATTACACAATTTCCAACTACCATTACCTGGAGGAAATTTTGGGCGAATTTTCAGCCCTGGAGCTCGCGCATGGGTATGTTATAGTGTTCGTTGCAATGTATTGATCCTGCGTATGTATTTATATCGCACCAGCGCCTTGCCACCGTTCCTACGGAGGCATCGTAGCTAACGACATTGCATACTGCATGGGACTTTTTCAGCAGCAGATGCAGCAGACGGCCCGCTCCCGGTGGTTTTGATCCCGGTCCCGGTCGTCAAAAAAGTCCCCCATATCGACTTTCGACTATATGCCGCCGGCATTGCCTGGACCGAATTTTAGGTCGAAATCCTAAGTTTTAAGTCAAAATTTCGACGGAACCGCCTGCGGCGAGCTAAATTCCATGCGAATATAGTGAGATGTCGACCATATCCGACCAAAATTTTCGCAAATTAGCTTTGAACAACAGGAAAACCGTGACCTTAGCCGCCACGGCCTTAAGGCAAAAAATAGCTGAAATCCCGGCCCCGGTCGTCGAAAAAACCGCCCATTCCTGATATGCAGGATCGGCCCGCCGCTAGGCGCCGCCAGAGCGATCTTTAACTATATTTTATGCCAACCGCCTAAATGGTTATTGGTGCCTCCCCACTCGTCCTACCCCGTCCCTGATCTGGATCTCTGCCCGCGTGTCCGGCAAACGCAAAGCTTCATGCAGAAAAGACAATCCACACAATGATTTCGAGGGCCAATATGAGCCGGGCACAAGTAGCACGTGACTGACATCGAAATACAATGATGTTGAGAAGCCCGCCGCAGGCGACACCAACGAAATTTTAAGCAAAAATTTGACATATATGGTGAAAATTTACGTTAGTGTCGCTGCCGCGGGCATTTTGTCTAGTGCTTATTTTTCCATTTTTACCATTACCACTTTTTCTGGCCATTACCATTACCATTACATTTCCCACTGAGCCATTTTGGTACCATTACCATTACCTATCATTACCATTTCCCACTAGCGGGTTTTCGACCATTACCATTACACAATTATCATTACCATTACCTAGAGCACTGATTGCAATGCAGTTTCATGTTCCCAAATCGCAGTTCGGCGTCTGTTCGTTATTAACCGTAAATTCAATGATGGTTGATTGATTCAATTCAATGATTTGATTCAATTCAGTCCATCTGTGTAAAAAAATTTTAACTTTCATGTGGTCATAATCTTTTAGGTTCGCATCTGTACGACCACTATGTGGTGTGCAGGTCCGTAAAATCGCTGCCTTTTCAACGACCTACGACATTAGCTTAGAAAACCATATCTAGATGCAAACGTCTCGTTCACAGCAGGAGATGGTATTCCCTGTACACTCAAAACGGCACGGAATGGCATCCAAACCGGCACGTTTCGTGCCCTCCCCCCGGTAAAGGGTATTCTTCCCACTAATTTGGCGTTATTTTCCCACTAATTTTTCGTTCCCACTAATTTTTTGTTCCCACTAATTTGGGGTATTTTTCCCACTAATTTGGGGTTTTTCTCCCACTAATTTTTCGTACCCACTAATTTTTTCTTCCCACTAATTTGGGGTATTTTCCCCGCTATTTTTTTCTTCCCACTAATTTGTGGTTAATTTCCCGTTAATTTTTTATTGGTGTGGGAGCAAAAATTAGTGGGAAATTTACCCCAAATTAGTGGGACCGAAAAATTAGTGGGAAGTTAACCCCAAATTAGTGGGAAATTTACTATGGACGCCCCCCCCCCCACCCCCGTTCTGTTTCTGTTCAGTTTCGCTAAATGGCACGGCACGTCGCACGATCTCTTGAGCACGATGAATTTGTCTGACAGCCAGTGAGCGGTGGCTGCACAGACGGATTACGGCGTTTTACAGCAGACTAGCTAAGGCGGCAGAGGAGCAACAGCAATGATAGGGCTATGACTCGACACTAGCCGTATCGTAAAGGAACAACTGGCGTAAAGAGCGTACCGTACGTATAGGCGACGCGTGGTACACTTGCATTTCGTGACAATCTTGACGAGCTCGGAAACCCGTTACATAGGCCATGATGTACGACAAATCCACTGGAGCGACAAAGAGCGGAGGGGGGGGGGAGGGGGGTAAGAACTACGTGGCGTTGGTATCCTTCATGTTTTATGCATATCAATAAATATCGATTTATCCAGGCCTTCGACTGCAGGTCGCTGGCTTTGCCCCTCACGGCGCCTCGATTAAGAAAAAAGCCGATGCCTGAGAGCATGTTGTGGCATCTCGTCATTTGAGAGTATCCAACTGCGAGCGTTCCTACCTACAGGTAGTCGCATTCGGACATGTGTAGCACATGTTATTATTGGTTTAAAATGATGATGTAACAGTGCGCATAAAATCGTAGACTTTCGTAAGACAGGCTCGCAGCCAACTCGGGCAGGCCTATAATGATCAAAATTGGAATCATCCATTGTCTCACGAAAAATTCCTTCCTTATTTCAATTCGGAAGCCCGCTTGCAAGAACTTTCCAATGACGGGCGAAACTCAGTATCCGATAGCGTTAGGTTTTTATTCGTGTACCTTTCCGGTGAGATTACACGATAATGGAGCACATACACCGAGCAAATCGCAGCCAAGTTCATTTGCACATTTTGCACGGCTCGTTTTTGAACACGGTTTTACGTTTGCCCACAACAGAACTGAAGCCAGTGTCCGCCAGTTCCCAGCCTTCCATACACTTCAAGCACCTCTTATACTGAAACGTTCCCACTCCCTCGCAGGTGATGTTGAATAACAGATATGGCTCCGGCGTTGCGCCCATGCTTGACTCGGCATCCCTCATCATTCCGTCGACTTCGAAGTAGCCCATCGAAAGTGCCGCTCTGAACGCCAATTGTGAACTACTTCCGAAAGCAAAGCTAGGTTGCTATACCTTCTAGAGAGCTCAGGCCTCCGTGAAAAGTAGAGACATCTGACAAAAACTTTAGGGATACTTACTTTGCGGCTTATTTCCTGGAGCTTTTCAGCTTATTAGTTGTACATAATGTCCTAAGGTTAGTCCTACATATATCGGGCTATCATCTTTGGTTCTGTTAAAAGGTTGCCGAACCTTTGCACGTGTGGGGAAAAAGCGTGACGGTCATCTTGCCCTTTTTGACAACCCCCCCCCCCGCCCCCCACTTCTTCCAGTCGTGGTGCCGTGAATCGGGTCGGACCCCCCTCCCCTCGCGATAGTCACGCTAAAAATTCACGATTTTACCGACCGTAAAATTTCCTCACGCAACTGGGTTCTTGTTCTTTTAATTCCACTAGGAATTCAAAGCCCCCGCCGCAGCTAACACCAACGAAATTTTTGTCAAATAGACAAATATTATAAGATTATAATTAAATATTTAAATATTAGACAAATATGCAGAAAAATGAGAATCGAAGATGTTTGGAAGCCCACTGGTTTCACCTGCGGCGGGCATCCGAACGACATCCCCAGAATTCACCCATTTGAATGGTGCATCACTGAGAACTTACAAAGGTTGGCTTTTAAATCAGCTTTCAATTAAAGGCGATGCTCCGGTTCAAATTTGCAACCCTCAGCTCAGGTTTCAAGTTTTCAAACCAGTTTATGCGCAACATTGATTCTGGAACTTAGACTCACATCGGTCCGCAAGCGCCAAACGTCGCTCTTTCGTCTTCCTTGCCCTGTTCGGCTCGTTTGTCATTCCAGAGCTCGACACGTCCCGATATCTTCTCGCCGTAGCGGCACCTCACCCTGCCCTGGGCGTATACGTACCTCCATTTTGTTTTTTCGTTGTTTTGTGGTGATGCCTTGCCCCATCTCTTCTTTTCCGGCGGCATCGTTGCATTCCCGCCGCAATCGCCGTAGTGGGACACGTCGATCGCAGAGAGCATGCCGACAAGAACAAGGATCACAGTTAGGGCCGCAACGCGTGAGATGCTCATCGTCTAAAGAAGAAGAGGAGGAGAATAAGCGCTTTTTACACACGTTGACCGAGAAGTCTCGCGCCAAAGTTTCCACGTTGCGAGTCGAAGACGAATCCTATTCACTCAGAATCCAGGTTGTAGGTTATTTTTGGTTCGGGTTCCAGGCCGCAGGATCGGTTCTTTTTCCGGGTAGGTTAATGTGTAAAAAGAAGGGTTTAAATTTGACGTTTTCTAGATCAGTTCAGGCGCAACCTTGTGGGCCGACTATCTCCTGGACAGACCAGACCATATAAACTGCCTTGAATTTTCAATGGCAAGCCTCAGGTGTCCGTAGCTGTGGGCGTCACCTTAATGCCATTTTTGGTATTGAACTATGAAAAGTGACCTCGTCATATAGGTACTACTCTAGAGAGGACAGCGGAGCATTCATCGTTGGGTTTCCAAGCCGAACGGGAATTGCACCAACCAGGTAGCATACTGTTTGGGCGCAAACTCACGAGAAGCAGCGTAACGACGTGGGCAAACCTGTCACAGTTGGTGACGGTTGACCGTAAACGTCTAAAATCCATTAGCGCAGCGGAACAAAAAAATGAAAACTGCGCCCGTTTCGAAACCGTGCACTACCCACAAGCGAGGTATCACGGTTTGCTCGTGACACCGAAACCTTGCATCATAACGGCATCCCAACCGCCACGGCACTTATGCTTGTCAACGTCCCCTACAAAACTATGTAGTGTGCGGAACCGCATTGCGGTAGACGGTACGATTGCATTACTGGGCAAACCCGGCGTACCGTACTCTAGCGCTCGGCACGATGCCACGAGACCCGTCCAACCGAGCCGACCTGCAGGTCGGTAGCCGACGCCGACACCGACCTAATTCAAGGGAAAAAGCCGTTACCGGGGTTAAAAAATTTGTAAATTGCACTATTAACCTTGGAAATTGTTGTTATCAGAATTGACAGCTCTGTTATAACCAAAAAAACGGAATAGCTTAATGAAAAAACTCCAAATTTTCGAAACAGGTTTATAAAATTATAAAGAAAGGCCAAGATTTTTCCCAAATACGGATGAAAAGGTGGGGCTGGCTACCCCTCCTCCCTGTCGCCTCCCGACACGATCTGTAGAGAGCCCCAAAATGGGCATTGCAGCTTGGCTGCAGTTATTTTATGCGAGCATCACCTGACACCTAGATGAGCGGTTGGTCTATGCTCCCGTTCTTCCAGCGACGTGCTTTCATTATGTGACGTGCTCACCAAAAGCAGCCTTTCATGCACAATTTAAGCCTCTGGCACTACGCTACGCTTATTATCTCTTGAATAAGATGTGCTTATATAAATTAAGGGTACTCCAAAGTGTACTTAAATAAGAGGCGTGCTTATACTAAAGGTTTTACATTATTTTTAGACGCGGTAGACAACTATGTTAGACAATCTTGAGCGGTTTCCGCAACGATAAAGGCCTTTACGGCTTTTGGAAGTCCGGCGGAAAGACTGCGTAAAAAGGTGTCATTAAAATGCATTTATTAGCGCCCACAGCCTGATTGTAATAAATATATTTCTTATCCGGATGCCTTCGATTCCACACAGCCGACCACTTTGAAGCCGTCGACGTCCACGGTCCTCGTAGCGGCGCAACCGATCGTCACGTTGAGCGGATTGTGGGTGGTCGTCTTCGTTGGATTATACGCACCCGCGTTGCACCAAAGCAGCTTGTAGAACTCCGGATTCGCATCCTGACAAGAACTAAAACGAGCAAGCGTCACGTGATGAACCTTCGTCTTAGCTGAAACTACAGCACTGCATTAACCACAGAGCTTCCTTAAAGCTGCGCAGAAACAAAAGCAATGCAAGCTAGTCGTGTTTGGTATAATTTGACAGGGCTTGACTAAGCATGATTCTTAGAATTACGACAAAACGTTGCTCGGGCTTTAGTGTATGCACTTTTAGCTTAAGCTTTCCTGGTGTCAACTTCTTGGCGCTTCGATCTCGAGAATTTGCTGATTCACGCCGTTATAATCGATATTCAACTGTTTCTTGCGTCCCTGTAAGCCAATCTACGGCAGGCCTACGATGACCTTACCTGTTCTTTTTTTCGACGGGTCCCTGACGTGGACGCAAAATTTACCCGACTAGCGGCTGGGCTGCGCTTTGCGCAGCCGGCGTCGCTAGCGGGGATTATATGTACCAAGCAGCCAATTTATGTATCATGGCTCTACGGCAGGCATCCAGTGTCCCAAACTTCGTGCGTCGGTACACTGTTTGAATAGAACGCAAATTCAAAAGCCGAAATTTCATGTGTTTAAAATAATTTTGCACAGCCTAAGCACACCATTTTTGGACAATCGAATGATACCAAACTCGAAGGCTGTAGCCGGCTTTCGAATTTGGTCCGACATACACCAGCCCTTTAGCGCCCCAGTCCTTTTGCTCAGACCCCCAAATTCACCGACTTGAGAAACTAAGGTTATGTTCGTAATTTCATGCATGAAAACCCCATCTGGGACCGAACTGCCAGAATATCTACTTATTAGCCGCTATGACCATGCTTCCATAGCGCTTGCTATCGCATGGAAGCAGGAGTCACGGGCCGAAACTTGGGCGGTCATAACTTTTTTTTCTAGCCAACCGATCCCATTGAAACTTCCCAGTTTTTTCATAACCTTAGAAGCCCTATCGAATGATACCAAATACGAGTGGATAGCAATAAATTTTTGCGGACGAACACTCAACAGCGCTTGTCGCTGTCTTTTTCTCAAGCGTCGATACGGTTCTTCACCTACTACATAGTTCACGGTCTCCCCTGTTCGGTCAAAGTACCCCGAACTCAACCACGCTTCCAGGGACGCAGAGTTATCCGAACCTAACAGAAATACTGCACTGACGCTTACTGAATTTGGACTCAGGTCCCCGCAACAGGAACGCTAAAGCCTGGACCCTCTAGCCCGTTTTGATCTGCCAAATCTGTCCCAAATCCCGGGGATTAAAAACCTCCGTTATAGAACAATCCTTCTCGGGGAAGACGCTGCATTCCCGGTACAAGTTGAGGCTCACGCCAGCTGTGAAGTCATTCGTCCCATCGCAAATTTCTCCGCATCGTCCTTTCATACGCTTCGTCGTTTCCGGCATAGCAGCCTCGCAACAAGGCTTGTTGTTCTGAAGTGCCCTTTGTTCACTTTGCTGAGGTGACTGTGGTAGTCACTAGTCCAACTCCAACTTTGGCGAGAAGCTAGAGCTCCCCTCGATGTATCTGCTGGTTTCCGCTGGTAAAAAAATTATTTCCGTGCATGGAAAAAATCCTGCGGCGAGCCATTCAGCGACAAAGATATGTCAAATGATGCATCTCTAATCTTTCGGAACGTCTGCTTTTTAAAAAGAGAAGTGCGAACAAACTGAAAATTAAATTGCTTGACTTTGACATATCTATGTGCTTTTAGGCCAGACTTTGCAAATGACCCCTCCCCCCGTACCGTATTCCGTACAGGGCCGTATTTAGCGGGGGGGGGGGAGGGGTGGCGACCCCNGTACCAGTACGGCATAATACGGTACGGCCCGTACCGTAATACGGCGCCGTAATACGGTAACGCTGGGTTCCGCGGGTAGTCCCACTTGTGAGACTTCGCTCAATAAGTAAACGCGGGTGGATCATGGGGAAGGGGGGGGGGGAATCAGGCAAAGGCGTCCTACCTTGAAGTTGGTGAAGCACTTATTGTAAGCATTAAACTGTTCGACGGTCCTGATGCACTTCTCCGGCTCCGGACTTTGGGGGTGCATAATGCCAACCCGCACGAGATGTGCTAAACTGAGCAGTGTACGAAAAAGTTTGGCGCGGGCAACCTGTCCCCCGCTCCACCACTCTTCAAAAATTGGCAATTGTAAGACAAAAATTCCTGGCTTGTCT
Source organism: Aphelenchus avenae (assembly GCA_020875895.1). Classification (NCBI taxonomy): domain Eukaryota; kingdom Metazoa; phylum Nematoda; class Chromadorea; order Rhabditida; family Aphelenchidae; genus Aphelenchus; species Aphelenchus avenae. The sequence continues at coordinate 272,658 of JNEY01000158.1, read as the reverse complement.
TAAGGCGCAATTCTTCAGCTTGCGTTAAAAATTTTTCCTTTAGGAACACCCTTTATCCTTTTCTCCGGGTCGAGATGGGTCGCGGCCCCGAGCATGGTTGCTGTTACCTGCCTTACGTGATATCACGCTGCCATTGCCCGCACTAGTGTTCGGCATGGCCCAGGGATGGGCGGGCCCGGTCCCGGTCGTAAAAAAAGTCCCCATATCGACTTTTCAACTCTCTGCCGCCGGCATTGCCTGGACCAAATTTTAGGTCAAGATCCTAAGTTTTAAGTCAAAATTTCGGCGGAATCGCCTGCGGCGGCCTAAATTCCATGCGAATATAGTTAGATGTCGACCATATCTGACCAGAATTTTCGCAAATTGGCTTTGAAAAAGTGGAAAACCGTGACCTTTGCCGCCACTTCTTTAAGGCGAAAATTAGCTGAAACCCCGGTCCCGGTCCCGGTGTCCCGGTGGTTTTGGTCCCGGTCCCAGTCGTCGAAAAAAGTCCGCCCATCCCTGGCATGACCCCCCCCCCCTCCCCCTCCCTTCCCCTCGACCCGACAGCCGACCCGACCTGTCAGATCGGTACCGACCCCCACCGCCGGCCTCGATCTAAAAAACTTGCCGTTTTAATGGCCCCGAAATGACTTTTCGGCATATGCTATTATAAAGGATTGATTTTTTGGACTTATTTGGTCATATAGTGCATATATTGGGCCATTTACGCCCCAAATTAGTCGCCAAAATCTCTTTTTGTGTTTTTTGGAGCATTTTTTTCGTCGAAAGTTGGCGAAAAATGGGCCAAAAGCAGTGGAGCAGGTCGGGGTCGGTGTCGACCTGACCCCACCCCCGCCCCACCCGACCCGACGCCCGACCCCCCGACAAAGTCGGCTTGTCGGGTCGGGTCGGCTGCCGAACACTAGCCCACACCACCCTGCAGATTACCATTTTCCCATTGACACATAAACTTGGCGCATGCATCGTCGAATCCTTGCTTTTTGCAGCACTCCCTAAATGCCTCAGTCGAGAACGATGACGGCTCGTACAAGTAGTCGGCAGCGCGTGCGACACGATGCTTCGGCGCATTGTCGGACGGAGCCTCCAAGCTGGCAGTTTCATAGGTACCATCAGTAGAAGATGGAACGTAGGCCTTTCTTCCTGGCCGCGGGAAGCCAGATGTGACGAGCAGGTGTACGGCTAGGCTAAGGCAGGCCACTCGCTTCATCCTTAAACAGAAATGACCTTAAAAAACAGGATTCTGCTGCCAGGCTAAGTAGGAAAAAAAGAATTTTGCTTATGCGCACTTTTCAATTGTGTTAATACTCTCCCAGGTTGCGTTCGGGTCGGATCTGGAACCGGTTCGCAACACTACATTTGATCCCCGCGTGCCTGAGACCGATTTCGATTCCATCCCCCCCCCCCCGCTGAAGTCCAAAGTTATAAGATTTAGCCTCTTTGGTTTCAGGTTTCACAAGAAAACGCGGTGTCCTTTCCCAAGTCAAGGCAGCAAGTCCACGAAGGGGGTTCCGAAAGCAAATGTACTAAAGTAAAGCCTTGAAGGCATGGTCTGCTTCGCGCCACCAGAGCGAATTTGTAAACTTTTCGATAAAGCTTTGTACGCATCGATGCTGAAGCAAGTCCATTAAAATGTCAATCACTTGTTGACAACCAAAGGCGTGAACGAATGTCCGCTTTTAAAATGTTGTAATCACTGAGCCACGTCTACGCAATGCCCAAGAAGGCTGTCATAGCGCTACCTACGCAACGCCACGCGATGTGCGTCTGGGTATTGCTTGCAGTCCTGGTTGCAGTGGACGCATTTCCGCGTGGAGGCAACAGCAGTGATGAGGGTAAGAGGGGTCCAAAGTTCAAAGGCGGGTTAGGCCTGAGAAAGGTTACATAAAGCTTGGTTCCGGCTCCACGTGGAACCGACACGAAGTCAGGCGGTGTAATTCTCGGCTAATCGTTTACATAATGGACACGGCATACGGCCGGATATAGGATTCTGTAGGCCCGACCGACCAGTCCAAGTCCCTGGATTCCGCGCTCCCACCTCCCCCCCCGGGCACCCTGCCTACTCCCCCCCCCCTCCCTCCGGCCTCCCACGGGCCAGGGTTACCCCCGTACACCCCGATATGAACTGAGACATCTAACCGGGTTTTGAAAGCGCATTCACGGACTAGATATCAACAAAAACTTTTTAATAAGGTATGCAAAGGTCCGCATCAGGCGGTGTCGGGCCTCAGTTTTTCTAGCCCAACCGGAAACGTGTTTCAGAAAACCAAAAATTTGCGTTACTTGTCTTGAAACGTGTTTTCGAAAAACACGTTTTTCAAAAACCAACTTTTATAAGGCAAACACTGTTACCCATGTTAAAAACTCAAAAACGTGTTTCAAGGTAAAAAATTTTTTTTTTGAATTTTTGGACATATAAAACGTAGAAAGTACGTTGAACAGCCTAAGAATGTCTTCTGCGTGCACAAGGAGTGTTCTAAAGCCGAAAAAACTCGAACGAAAATTTTCGATTTTTTTGGACCAAACTGGTCCCCCCTTAGGATTTTTACCAAAAACCNTAATAAATTTAGCAAACTTTTTTTTGAAAAATAAGCCGAAAAGTGGGTATAGTTGCGCCTACGGCTGAATATTTTGCGTATTCAGCCGTAAGCACAAAGTCTGCCTGTACAAAAAAAAACACCAAATGGGTGACCAAAGGCACATTCGGGCGTTGCCCGAATGGGCCTTTTACCGGACCTGGTTTTCAAGGCCCGCGGTCCGGGCCGGCCTCGACTTCAAGGCCCGTTGCACATGGTTGCTCAGGCGACGTCAACGAAATAATAGGCGAAAATATGTCGAATCCAATGAAAATTTGCTCTGGCGACGCCTGCGGCGGGCCACTTTGACCCAGTGTTGTTTTAAGGGTCCTCACCCCCCCCCCCCCCCCACCCCTTCCCTGCCCCCACTCCCCGGACATCCTTGCAGGAAACCTGATCTCGTCTACACTAATGTGAATTCTTGCAGTCATGCAGGCCATGATCGCGGACCTGCTCAACGCGGGCGGTGGAGATGCGGAAGATTTCACCTACGCCAATGACACCTCCGTTTCCGCCGTCAACGGGACAGAGATGGTCGGCGGGAACCTCACTGAGTCCCGATCGATGGGCGGCGGGATGCGGAGGGCAGGAGCTTTTAAGGACTGGAACGGCGACCCCAACGGCTGGTGGGAAGATATCGTGCCCACACAGACGTATAGAGCGTTCAAAAAATGCTGCGAACTTAAGGGCACAATGGACGAAGCGTGCACTAGAATGTGCGATTGGGAGTATAGTGAGTTTGTTGCAACATTTGTTTGAAATACTAGCGTCAGTGGCAGGCCGCCGTCTGCTCTGTAAGAAGTCCCTCCAGGAGATCTGCTTCACGGCGATATAACAAGTTCCAGTCGTTTCGGTGCGCTTTAGTATCCGGAGCTCTGACTTCGTTTTGAAAACAACAGCGGCTTTCGAAATTCTTTTAACACAACGCAAAATCGAAAAAAAGGAAGTAGAAATTTGAAATTCCGAAAGCGGGAGGCCGAAATTTCACTATGCCTCTGACTGGCAAATTTAGATTTGTTTCGAGTTTATTTCTTGAAGTATCGAGCAAATAAAATCGAAAGACGCATTCTTCAAAAACTGGTTGCACTACAACACCCGACTAAAACACACTTTAGACACTCCCCGGAGGACTTGAAGGTAATCGATAGAACATATTTAGCATACTTGATGGAAATTGGCAGACCAGTTACCACGAGAAGGACACTTGAAGGCACTGATTTTGAGATTCATATATGGGAGGAAGACGAAAGTTACTTAAAAGGAAAACGTTGCATCGAAAATCTGGAGCAGCTTACGGACTACCTGTACTGCTTCTCTGGCGGTCAGGACAATACCGACTGCTGCAATGCTGCTGGGGTGACGACGCATGGCTGCCTTGCACTCTGCGCCGGCACGCCGCCACCGGAAGGGATGAACAGTCGAGCTTTCGCAGGTGAGACGCGCGTGAGGGATGCGGCCAGGTCGCATCGGGCGACGCCTCAGATTTGATTTTCACGTCCGTTACTCCGGGAACTGGGCCACCCCAAGAGCATCCTTACTCTACAGGCGCTACAGAACTCTAGTCGCCTACGAATCTAATCAGAAACTAGTACAGACCCTACCTGTTCCGTCCGTAGTCGAAATCTAATTCAATGACCAAACAATGCAGGAATAGTGTTTGCTTCTGCGGTTTAGCTCTCTTTGCCTATTTTTGATCAAACAGCTAACCTTGGCTCATTTTGCGGTGACGGGTTCTGTCGTCTCCGAATCCGTCGTAATAGCTGCTTGTTCGACACAGCGGTACACTGCAGCTGACTGAAAGAACAGGGCCGGTTAAGAACACATGACGAGGGAGGGGCAGGTCGAAAAAATCAAGGTAACCCCTAGACATTAGTCATCAAAAAACCTTCTAAAATTAGCCTATTGTAAGCATCTTAACACTTAAGGTATTCTAATCAGAAGTATAACAAATGAAACTTTATCGTGGTGGGGGTGCACCCTCTACCCCGGTCAAATATGACCGTTCGAAGTAACAGAAAGAAGGATTCGCACTTATTGCCGAGGGTCAACGGCGGGGAAAGGGTCCTTCGTTCAGTAAACCATATGGAACAAATTCCTTAATGGACGTTAAGACGGCTGCATCATAAATCTGTCTTGCGTGTACTCCAGCCCACATGAGTATTGCAGAATGCGCAGAAGCCGACGTCGAGGAGTTTCGTAAGGTCGGTTTGTGTAGCGTCTTCGCCTACGTGACGCCGGTTACGCGTGCACCGCCCATCTTTCCCACGCTCGAATGTCTGCGAACGGCCACCTACGACATGAACGGAACGATGGTAGCTTCCTGCGTGTAAACCTATTTGTCAGTAAGGCCGATAATTTGATGTGGGAATGATAAAGTGCACTAAATGAAACCGTAAATAAACCAGCAATTTTCATCAATCCTTATTGCATGATTTTCGTCGCAGTCCCATTTATCTTCTGAGTGCTTTCGTACCACCACTGCCGACGTAAAGGGACATAAGGCCATGCCCGTCCCGGCCCTCACGGGCGCAGGACATCGTCACCCATGTTACCACACTGGGCCCTGCTATGTCGGTCCCGGCCCTCACTCGTAAGAGAAATGGCTACCGTCCCGTCGCCCGTCCCAATCGATCTCCATACCCGGTTCCCTTTTACTCATTTTTATTTGGCCGCCTTCCAAGCCCAACGAACTGGCTCATGGGGGTAGCCAGCGTACAGCAAGCGTGTGATATCAACCAACCTTGTGCAATCGGGCCTTAAGCCCGGTGGGCCGGGCCGCGTCCGGGCATCATGCGGAATACCGAGCGAGGCCGTATTCGGCGTATTTTGGCAAAATCCCAAGCAAGTTTGATCACACTTTGCCTTTTTCCCATCCGCTCACTTCTTTATTGAACATTTTGAACATGCAGTGCTTGACGGCCATCACGCTGATTCATTCAACGGCTGGTAAAGTAGTAGAGGCTGAGTGGATATCGTCTCCAGTGTGGCAGTGACGTTTCCCTTCTCGTCCACGTAAACATATTCCTCCACGCAGCGATACCTAGGACTCAACGTTCCGTATTTCGACGATGAACTATCTTGAAACGTCATAAGGATAGGATAAGGATATAGCGACAAGAATACCAGAGGATGTCTGCGAACTTCGGATACCAACGATTCTGGGTACACAATTGAGAACATACAAGAGCGACTACCGAATCCAATAATCACCCGCTGTTGTTAATTTGTCGAATCATTCTTTTCCGGATCTGGCCGCCTTTTTCATGTCCGGTTTTTCCTTTCGGAATTCACAATTTCAGCGATTTCCACTTCATAATTCAGAACTAAAAGGGCGACTTCGGAATTTAGACTAAAAGCATGCCTTATACAACCTAGACCATTCCGATACACCCCTGGTAATTACCTCTTAATCTTAGAGGATTTCCCATCAAAACGAAGCTTTTCGAATACGTTCATCTGCTCCTGGTGCCGCTCGAGAATGTCGGCATCGCCAGCCGTGCCGGAGGAAGAAACTAGCATCATGGAAATCACGATTGTACAGAATGATAGCGATGTCCACTGGCTTCCCGGCACGTCTGTGAACATCTCGCCGACCGCTGCACCAATATATCTGAATATGCTAATAGCTATACGGTTGTTCAGACGTAGGGAGCCTCCCCAACCTACACACGGGAAATGCTGCCATAACAAGTTTTGAGGCAGTTGGAATACTGTGGCAAGTTCGATGCGAATTTAGTAGACCATGATGAACTTTTTTCGATTTTGAGTCTAGCCAAAAACCCTTTTGGCGGCATTTGGAATTGACGTATTTTACCAGCACTAAAGCCGTACGGGTTTCTAAAAAAATTTGTTGAAACATGCAACGAGTGATTTGCAAACAGTCCCAAACGTGACATCGTCGGCCGCGGTATGTTTCCGGTTACACCGAGTGTTTGGGCCTTTTGAACAATAGGTCTATTGCCTTTGGAAACAAAGCGATAATATCTTCTGTGAGTACCTACCTGGAACATGTACCCAGAACGCCTTACGACAGAACAGTGTGCGAAGGGAAAGCGCTCGTTAAGCATCTGGACGCGCCCATTCTTAAATGCGTTAGGATAGTGTGTAGTTTGAACAGGTCTCACCCGCTCTCAATTAGTATCGCAAGCGACGAATGCGTATAAATGGCAGCAATTGTCGGCCGCGAGCTCGACGTGCACCGGACGACCTTGAAACGAGTTCCGCAAGAAAGCGCAAAAGCTGAGAAAGTTTGTGAGATGCAAGCCTACAAGGCAAGGCCTGTGTCCTACACATTTAATGCAGGCAGAAGGGAGGGAGGATCGTGTGATTCCCGCAGAAGGAGAACGCACCAACGCCCTCTAAGGAAGATTTCATTAATTTTCTGGTATGCAACGGTTGTGTAACCCGGGAATTTCCAGGTCCCGAACTAGGCTTTTCGAAACTCGACATAGGAAACCGAAACGCAAACAGCATCAGAGGCATTGTTGTCGACAGGTCACGACTACCGCTGAAGCTTAGATATATTTTTTTGAATAAATGGAAAAAATGGTGCCGGGCCTTGATCAAGTGGCTTGGTTTTCGGGTGCCGAGTTCGGCCATATCATTGCCCTAAGGCTCTTCATAGGTCATCTTAAACATTGCCGATATTACTAGCGAACGCCATAAAGGATTCAATCAATAATGCGCTTTACTGTTCTCAAAGCAGCTGCGACAGTTTGTACGTAGCATGCTTTCGAATCCATACAATGTTATTGGCAGCCCAGTCCGCGGGCGCCCAAGTCCAGGAAGGCATCATGCTAAATCTTGGCCCACGCCGGGTGTTCCCGATCCTTCGCTGGACTGGGATTTGCCTAAAGCGCAAGCGAAAACGTTTCAGGGTGTACGTTAGTAAAATACTTGAATACGCGCCTTGGCTCATAGCTTTCTTGCACTAAAAATATTCTACTAACGCCGCGACTTGAACGAGTGCAAGAACGTGCCTCGAAGCTCATCCAAGCCTAGATTACTTGCATGCTTCCTGACCTCCCTTTCATTGGACCACTCTCATGGATCGATACACGTTCAACTATCACGCATCAGACTGAAGATAAGGCAAAGGTGCAGTGACCTAGGGCAGAGTCTTGTATTCAGACGTCGAATTCAGGAAATCGCGCTCCTTCTTTTGAACAACTTGAATTATGAACTATGTACGCTCGTCGTAGTGATTTCGCGGACCTGACTGTCGAGATTGTGATCAGGGCTGGATTCTGATTCTGAATTCTGATTCTGAATTCTGAAAATTCTGACGTTTTGGACCATTCTGAATTCTGAATTCTGAATGCTGAAATAGGGCCAAAATGTCAGAATACGCACTAGGTAAAATGACATCTTGAGGGCCCTTTACATTTGCTAAAATGGCCCGCCGCTAGGCGCCGCATCAACGAATTTTACGCTTATTTTAGCATATTTTGTCCAAATTTCGCTGGTACCGCCTGCAGCGGGCCATATTTAAAGCAAAGTAATGTTATAAGCGTTGTTTAGGAATTCGTTTTCACCAAGCCAAGGTAGTGTTTCCTGCATTTTCGAGATTCGACACTCACACTCGGGGCCGCCCAGAAAGTCTATAATCATTACAGGGCCCTTTTGTTACCCGCCACCTTGCCCAAATGTGGTCAACCTATGTTTCCAATTAAGTTCAAAAACAGCCAGCCACAGGCGACACCAGCAAAACTTCAGGCGCAAATTTGAGGGATATAGCCAAAATTCTCTCTGGAGGCGCCTAGCGGCGGGCCGATTTTACCTAGTGATGACTACGTAATCGTTAGCTCGACCCGATCCCCCCTAGCCGGTAATCAAATGTAATAATATGCCCGACTCTATCCACCACGTGTAAGAACTGCAGAGTTTATGGACGCTCCGTAGTTGGCACAGTACCAAATTCTGAATTCTGAAAATTCTGGCATTTTTAGCGATTCTGAATTCTGACTTCTGAATTCTGAATTTGATTTTGAGATTCTGAATTCTGATTTCTGAATTCTGAAATGAAAATCCAATCAGAATCCAGCCCTGATTGTGATAATAAATCTTCCCGTTCTAACCATCAAGATGCGACTAGAAAGAGACCGCAGAACGATGTGTAGCGGCTAACCAGCTCTATAAAGCGCTAGAAGCGTTACCATCCTTCACCTGTACTTCAGTCTGTGCAAAAATTCCTCTCGTGATAATCACTTGATTACGACGGCGCAGAAGGTTCAAAGATTCGTCGATGACTACCTCGCCGAACAGTCGCCGCCGACCGGCTTCTGCTTTGTTATCGAACTTGACGCAAACGTAAGAACGTAATGTCTGCGCTTACAAAGTTTTACTGGGCCCACCGGTATAGGCATCTAAGTGTATTATGACGGTTTCATCTCCTCGAACTTCATGCGCAGCCCCGATTTTGGAAAAATACTGAATATCCTTTCAAACCTTTTTTCTCGTCTTGACGAATTCTCAACTAGTCGTTATCTATAAAAGCCCTAAAATGATGTCCACGTTTGGAGGTTACGGGTGGAATGGGGAGGGTGGACTCAGTTAGAGGCGACGCTAGTTAAAGGGGAATATGGTAGCAGAAAAGCTCAAGCGTCGAGTGTTATATTCTGGCGATAAGTGAATCTGATAAGATTACGGGACTGTGGACGGTTATAAAACAATTTGGCTTGCACACTTTTCTTAGTCACGCCACCACAAGGACAACAGTGTAAAGTATTTTAAGAATGACAACGTATACCGCGTCCACAAAGCGAAGCTGGCGGCGTCATCCGAGTACTTCGCTGGTCTCTTCATGGATCGTCTCGAAAGTTTGGCCCAAGAGCAGCGCCTCGTTACTGCGACGCCGAAGCATTCTATACTGTTCTCAGGTGCGATCTTTTTAAGGCATCCCCTGTCTCTCTCTTACTTGAGCGCTATGAATGCTTGCATTCGGGCGGGATCTTTCTGTCTATGTGGGGAGAAGGATTTTATGAAGGATGCAGAATTCATTGGCATTAAAAGGGGAGGCGGCCAAAAAAAACGACAAAGCAAACCAACATATTTTGGCTTTAGGTGAAGGGTTTAGGTGTAGGTTGAATCGCTCAATTACGTTAGTTTGTTACACTACAAAGTATAAAGAAATTAAATCCAAGCGACTAGACTCATGAAGTTCTCGCCGTGTTGTTTTTTTTGCCTTGCTCTGCTCCCAAAAATCTAGACCCTTCCCCACTGCCGAAACGCCTATTCCTGGTACGTATACGGTGGGAGGATTCGAGGTCTCGACAAGGACAACTGGATCTCGTTCCTGTTCACCGCAGTTGGTGTGAACTTGATGGCTTTATTGCGGCGATGACGAAGCGTTTGGACCGTCGACTAACGGCTCGCTCGGCTCTTGAGTTTCTTGAAAAGTGCGACGAATATGTTATCCACAAATCTGCGGATGAAGTCAAGTCAGCGTAAGTAATTTTCGATTTGGTTATCGCGTCGGCATGATTTACCTGTGTGACTGAAAATGACGGAGCTCGCGATAAGGATCGTTTCCGTTTTTTTTTGATTTACGCGTTTTTTTTCAGGTGCTAGAATTACGTCGATTAGCACATGGGGTACTGGCTCACAGACGAATCCTTCCTTAAAATCAGCAAATGGCTTATGGAGGCTCTGCTCGGTCGAGACTCGCAGCCGATCCGAGAGATCCACCTGTATCACGCTGCAGACGAATGGGCTAAGGCGTACCTCATAATGTTCGATCGATCTCCATTACCAATCCTGGACGGGGGCCGACGCTTCGGGCGCCGGCCCGGTCGCGGACCCCTTCCTCAGGCCCCGCCCCCCGGCGTCAGGTCACGGCCCCGGACCCGGGCTCCCGGGGCCGGCCCCGGGCCCCCCCAGATGCAATTTTACCTAGCATTCCCGTGTACACAAAGGCGGGAACCACAAGTCGTGGGTCGAATGGGTCTACGGCGAATATGGGAGCGACGGGGGAATTGACGTCGGCTTCGGCCACTGGGACGTTCGATCAGCATCGGACTACGGCTGGGCAGTTGTCGCCTACTGATGCCCTTGCGGTGCCGTAAACCGGAAAGACCACAATGACATGGATGGCCACTGCATCACCGAATGTTGGCATTGCAAGCTGGGTGAGTACATGTGTATTAAATACAACAAAAATGAAGTAAATCTCCGACCTGAGCCGTGCGAATGTTGGCCCAACAATAAGATGACCATCGGAAAGAACGACGAAGACTCCAGCGGTTCCACGTCGGGCGAAGAGGGCGGAGAAGACTCCGACAACGGATCGAACTAGAACTATTTATGTCTTAACCAAGCCGACGCTTTTGTACACTTCAATTGGTTCTTAATTCCCATCTCATAAAAGTTCTCATGTTGATTTACCGATTCGGGCATGTCCTGTGATCTTTTTTTGTGTTGCGGCCTAGCTTAAAACTCGAACCTGTTCATTGCCGATTCTGATAGGAGCGCGCTATGGCTGTTGATAAGGTTTTGGGTCGGTGCTTTCAAGTCTCGTAAAGGTTAGGCCTAGCGGAGAGAAGAAGTGCTCCGATGAGTTGTGACATTGCAAATAAGAGTAAAACTTCGTCGTCCGTGATAAAAGTTCTCAGTCATGTCGATAAGAGTGTACCGAACGACCTACGTAGCCAGGGCCATGTCCGATACATCTGCGAAAGCTAGGTTGGAGGCAGACGACTACCTACGTTCAGAAACTAACAGGAATAGTTGCAAAATCTTTCTGCACCATCTGTGAATGGAATAACAAATGTTGCGTGTAAAGAAGCACCTGAACATACAAGATGAACCGTACATCGGGGCCTGGGAATTCCGATTCCGATATTCTGAATACCGAATTCCGGCGTTTTGCGATGGTCCCAAATTTCGAGTTCCGACTAACGGGGTCTAGTTCCGAATACCGGTAAAAAAGGGGTGCCTGCCGATTTCCGAAATCCGAGTTCCGTCAAAATCATTCCTAGACACCCCTGTCGTACCCCGCTCCCTGGCCTGCCTTCGTCACTATGCGGTCCTTATGGCGCCGCGAAATTGTGTGTCATTGGAAATGGCAACTCGGTATTCGTCGACTGTCTCAAGCAATAGCCTCTCCACGGAATATCGTTTGCATGCGTGGTAGGGATTCCGTGGTTTTCGTTTTTGCAGCGATCGGCGAAGTGCCTGACGATGATCCTGTTGTTTCACCGAACGGCTCGTAAATTGGGAGAGGCGCCACGGACGACGTGATCTCTACGGCGGTGATGTTGCCATTCTCGTCGAGGTAGATGTATTCCTCCAGGCAGCGGTACCTAGGAGTTCCGCCACAAGTTCAGAGTTCAGAACAGAAACGTCGATTTTAGAACTAGAAAAAATGTTTCGGATCCCGATATTTAGCGCTACGTAAAATGGCCCACCGTCGAAACACATTTTCGCTACTTCTAGCGATTTTTAGAATTTAAAAGGGTCCGCGATTTTCCTACGGGCGGGGACGGGTTCTTGGTCAGTCTACCAGTTGCTGGTCACATGTTCTTCTAGCCGGACTAACTGTTAAGAATTCAGGACCAAACGTGCGGCTTCAGCATTCAGAATTCGATCCGGCAAGGCCCCCCCTGGTGAATACCTCTTAATCTTAACGGGCTTCCCGTCGAAACGAAGCTTCTCCAGCTGGTTCAGCTGCTCCTGGTCGCTCTCGAGAATGTCGGTGACGTCAGAGGAGGCAGAAAAATAGAGCACCATGAGAGAAAGCAGGATAGTACGAAACGCCGATGACGTCCGCTGGATGTCAAGCATCCCTGTGAATAGCTCGCCGACCCCTACAGGAAATCTGAAAGGGTACGAAGGCGTCTCTTAGTTTTTAGTTCCAGGATTGTCCAGATGATAGGTTCGCATAACAGGAGGGCCGGGAGGGGGGGGGGGTTCCGGCACATGCTAACCGCCTACTGCAAAACGTGCTAATGGCGGGAGCGCAAAAAAAGGTGATGCTAGGCTTGCGCATTTTCTGGATGGTCTCTAAGCAATGGTGTAGTCAGGTGGTGCAAAATTCTTAAATTTGGACTTACGCCCCTGACAACCAAGGGCGAAGTAGGGGAGGGAATTCAAGGCACGGTTCGGCGTGTTTATGTAATGAGCACAAAAATTGCTCTGGCGGCGTCTGCGATTAACTATTTTGGGCCAAGCTCGTTAAAACTCAAGATGCCCTCTTTGATTTTGACTTGCCGGGTCCTGGATCCCGGCTTCGGCGTTGAGCTACGTGTGTGTCCGCCTTTAAGCAAGAGACCTACCTCCCTATTACCTTGGAAAACTGGGCGGACGTCCTCGGTAAGGACCCAGAAGAAGATCCTAGTACGTGTTCAAGACAGAATGGTATACGACGGACAATCGCTCTTTAACTAATTGCGAGCCTTCACTGATCCTTAAATGGGTTCGCATAGTGTGCACTTTGAACGTTCTCGCGGATCTCAATTAGTGTCGAAAGTGATGAACGCGCGGGAACTGTGCCAATTACCGCAGCAAGGTCAACACCGAATGGTCAAACGCCATAAAAAGAGTTCCGCGAGAAAGCGAAGTACGGACAGGCAAGTGGGAGACGAGCCTGGACCGCGACCGTTTCTTGTCTGCATGCCGGCGACTTACGGATGGGAACGGAAACGAGATGAACGGGTTCACTGAAGGTCGAGCCAACTTGATCTCACGAAAAAGCGCTTCCAATGTCTACTTCAATGTTTTCCATGAAGTGGGTTTTTGCCCGAGTGAAGCGTGAAGTGAAAACGAAGTAAGATCAAGTTGACTTCATTCACGTTTTTCACTGAACTTCACACTTACAGCATAGGCCTGGGGCCCATTTATCCAAAAAGACAATCAGCAGGGGAATGTATTTCGAACGGAAGCGGAAGGACAAATGTCTGAGAGAAGACCTTGCCGTCCATGTCGAGCGGTGATCCGTTCCGTGCCGGTTCCTTCTCTTTACAGGGCGACAGCAGCACACGGCGGATGGCTTAGAACCTATCGTGTTCGAATCCATGCTAGCAGGGATTGGGGTCGGCACGGCGGGAGGTTTCCCGAAGTCTATGCTTTGACGAATGATAAATCACCATTAGAGTATTAAAGCAGCGTCGAATAGACACAGCGAAGAAATAGAACTTGAAATCCTGATGAAATTTTTCTCTTGATCCAAGCTTGTTTGTTTTTTTTAAATTTTAGCCCCTGCCTTGTCATCGCGAAGATGACCCACCGTCACTCGCTTAAAATACCTTCCTTTGCCAGCCAACGCTGTTCATGAGTCGAAGCTGCCGGTACACGCCGACCTTCTGCGGGAAGCGGTATGCTACCTGGACCGCATTTCCCTGACCGCTCTCCTGCTCACTGGCAAGCCGTGCAAGGCAGTCGTCATGAACACGCCGGCCATGACCCACGGTGGCGCTAATGAGCGCCGACTTCAACTGCAGGACGCGTCTCTAGTCCACGGCGACATCTGGTAAGTACAGGTCGGCACTGGGCGGTACAGTAAGGTATGGCAGTACGGGCCGTAATACGCTACGGCATACACGTGGTCGAACTTCGAAATTAAATTTGGAAATCTGGGTACTTGGGCATCCGAAAATTCGATAGTGGGAAACAGATATTGACTTCCGGAGAACGTCGATATTCGAAAGTACGGTTGCGGCTTGTTTTGCCATTATTGTTCTTTTTTGGGGGTACGGGTTTTGCCCCAGTACGGCTCGTATATATACTTTATAGCATGCCGGAAAATCGAAGCCGAACCTTACTGCCATACTTCACCGCCACCCCTCCCGTGTTTGATCCTTCCTCACCCGTACCGCACCGATAGTACGGCAGTGCTGTACGGCCGTACCAACTGTACGGTTGCCGACGTTTGCCGACTAGACGACCTTGTTTAGGGGCTACGGCCTGTACACGGTTGCAGCATTCGTCGCAGGAGGTGCGCAACGATTCTGTCAGTTTCCGAGCTTATCCGAAGCAGCGCAGGAGCTTGCGCGACTGACCAACTGCTGTTTCGTCGACATGCTTCAGATTTCCGGCATCTGCGCCGGTGATTCAAGCACAGTTCGTTCTTCCTTCTGTTTGGAGGGACGAGATGAAGAAATCGGGGCTTACGCCGCACATAACCAGTCGATGTGAACGTTTGTGCTTCCGTGACCTTCACCCTTCCCCGAGATATTTTCCTCCGACGTCCTCTGCTTTTATTTGTGAAAAAAGTGACAGGAAGAGGAGCCCGGCTTTTGAAATCTCACAAACCTACAACTTCATAAAACTTCTAGCACTATTGCGTAGCAGCAACTTAAGACACAAGTTTGCCGCGCCTAGCATAAGCCCTCTAAGCCGAAAACGTGGGATTCTATCGTATGCTTCGGCATACAATACCGCTTAGTACTCATTACATACCGAGTCTGCAAGGTTTATGGGTACTTCTATTTTAGATACCCATAATTAGGTCCCGATGGGCACATAACGCGAGAACACGTGAAAGGATTACAGACTGTTGACACATTATGTGGTACCGGCACTTCATATTATAGGAAAAATGGATTGGGTTTGCGTCTTTCCGTTACTTTTAAATTACTTAAGAACCTCGTCGTGCACTTCTGAGAAGCGGCCACCTCCGCAATACGGTCGTGGGGCATCTTCGAATAGTCGGCCGCGCGTCGAGCGCACCGTGGTTCGACTTCCGCCTGTCGGAGTACTACCGTCTCATAACTGTTACCTTCCGTGGAGTCAGGGCGATTCCATTCGCCGAACTTTGGGCCGATTTTGACGTCAACGGCGTCGTAGACCCCGCTGAGCTGGCTGTCGCTCAGCTGTTCTTCGAAGGGTGCCTGTGTCGCGGGATCCTGTCGGTGGACCTCAGCGGAATTACCTTCAACGTCCCATGGGGAACTCCGGCGTCCGTCTTCAACTTCCTCGGCGATGCGGCGCCTGAGCGGTTCGCGGACAGCGATCGATTTCTCTCGCTGAGTTCCGTTCCGGGCCTAACATCCGATTCTTTCGTCGAGTTCTTTGATAGAGTTGTCAAGGTAGGCGCCAAGGATAGGATCGGATTTCGGTTTCATGAAACGGTTTTATTTTCAAAAGTCACTTGCCTTTACAGACGATTAAAATTTTAATTTAAATAAAATTTAAAGGCAAAATTTTGAACGAACACCTAATAAAAATTGCACTGACATCGCCTTGCGACGGGCCGATGCACGTAGGCTCGAAAGGACATTAGCCGAGACTTCACGACTTCACGTGATGAACCTCCAGCAGCACAGCGTAATGACGCCCTTGTAGGCTGTCGAAAGTGGCCAACTTGTACACCACTTCGAGTTCCTTTTCCAAACGGACGGCAACCCGCTGGAATTCTGAAACATCCAAAGCTGCTGCACGTCGGGGGGGGGGGGGGGGGCGGCATGTACGGCGTCACCTTGTGGAAGGCGTGTTACGTCACTACCTCAAGGACCAGTCTGTCTTCAGCGTCGACTACGACCCGGCTCCAAATCGTCCGACGTGTTTCGCTGTACGCCACGGGCGTCCGGAACAAAATAGAGGTGATGACTCGAATGACGAAGAAGAAGAAGAAGAAACCAGTAAGTACTGGCGATGACGGGGACAGCGACGACGACGTAGACGCTGACGACAGCGACGTAGTTTCTAGAAATGCTAACGAGTCTGCCTGTCGTCGTGTCTCTCGAATTGTTGCTTCCCATTCTCTCTGGAACTGGGCTACGCTCGATATACGACGTCTCTCTTATATTACTGCCACACCGTCTCAGCATAATGCCATGTAATCAGTATAAAGTTAAGCGCTGGTTGGGTCGACCAGAAGTTTCGGTACTAGTTGATTTTATGGAGGAGGAGGGTCACTTTTTCTAACCGAGGTGGGCCCAAGGTGGTAAAAGTGAAATAAGTAAACTAATCGAAATTTCGCTGTTTATCAAGGAACTGTGTTCCTATTGGTAATAGCTACCATATAGCTAGCATTTCCAGTCGACAATAAGTAGGTTTGAATTTAACAAAACGACAATTACTGCCTTTTTTGGGGTCAGCCGGCAACATGGGTCCCTCGCCAAAGGGTCCCCCTTACCTTATTTTACAGGTTTCATTACGGCCCGTTAAGGGGGGTGGGGTCCCGGTCCGCGTCCACACTACCG
>JNEY01000158.1:241486-255919 GCA_020875895.1 Aphelenchus avenae | reverse complement strand
GGGGGTCCCGTCCCCGTGCCGTACCCGTACCCGTACCGACCCCCCCCCCCCCCCCCCGGTGCCCTAGCCGTACCCGTATTTACGGCTACGGCCGTAGTACGGTACGGATCCCGATCTCTAAACCATATATCCATATAGTTACATTAAAGGGCTATCGTATGTATGTAACAACTAAATTCACGCTACGCGGCTAAGTTTGGTATCATTGGATAGGACTTCTAAAGTTTGATGTAATAAAAAATGTAAAGTTTCAGTCAAATCGGTCGGCAATGAAAATGTTTAACCGATCGAAGTCCCAACACCCGGCGTTGCTGACATGCGATAGCGACTAGGGATCGGCACAGGATAATGTTTTTCTCCGGGCCCTGCAGGTCAGGGCAGGGTTGAGCTGCTGTTAAGGGGGGACACACACTTAAGTCCCCCTTAGCCTCTCTCGACTTATCGTTGGGAATACTGCCCACGTAAGATACCGTGTACAGAGCTGGTCTCTGTAATTGAAAGTTGGTGTCAATTCACTCAAATACAGTGATAACAGGACTAAGAAGAAAGAAAGGGGAAAATACGTGATTCAGACTCTCACGACCGGATTTCGGGGCCCGGCCCTGTTATAAATCAGGGCAGCGTTGACACTGACCTGCGGACCTGACCTGGGGCCTATTTCTCGAAACCCAGAAATTAGTTTCTTGGGTTCTTGGGTCGCACCCAAGACTCTTGGGTTCCCCAGAAAATTGTATTTCACGTACAATTCTTGGGTCCGACCCAAGAATCCAAGATCTTGGATCCAAGAATTTGATCCAAGAAATTCTATTTCACGAAGACCCAAGTTCTTGGGAAATCTCCAAGACCCAAGGAAATTGTATTTCTCGAAAATTCTGGGACTCTTGGAAAATCGCGATTCTTGGACATTCTATTTCACAAAGAATTTCTGGGGTTGGCGTGTCGTCGCCGACATGGATGCCGACACGGCTCATGTCGGCCATGTCGGCCTTGTCGGCTTGCAAGTCGGCGGCGACAAGTCACTCGTAGGTGGTTGCCATTCGTTCATTTGTCCTGCTTGTCGTCACCCGTGTCGCTCTCATCATGTCGGTAATGACTAAGGAAGAGAAGAGGCAGCTGTTCCTCGCCGTGAAGGATGCGTGGCCTGAGATCTCCGCCAATTTCGCCGAAAAGGGAGTCACTCGTAACACGCGCGCCGCAGCGTGGCAGAAGGTATGGATGGAGAGTCCTAATGCTTTTGTCGCACCGCCACGCTTTAGGTTTTCGACGAGTGCCGCGCCAACGGCCACGCATGGACGAATGGGCGCGATGCAAAATGGCTTTCAGGCAACAAGTGGCCGGGCATCGTGAAGGAGGTGAAGGAGCGGCTCGACAAGAACCGGTAAGCGCACGATGACATTTTCGGCATACTAACTTTTGGCACGTTTTAGCAAGACCGGCAGTGGCGGCGACACGAAGCTGAGCGACCTCGACGAGATGGTCCTGGACATCATCGGGCGAGACAGCGCTGGCGTTCGTGGTCTCCAGGTGCCCGACAGCTTCGAGGGCAACGCAGCCGAGGAGGCTTTCCTTGCCAAGTCGCTTAACGTGTCGGGTAAGAGTGAGGCTCTATCCATGAATGCCTAACGATTAACCGACTTAGGCTCACCGTCGTCGCCGTCGTCCACTCAGGGCACCCAGCCGCTCATCAACTTCGTCCCTAAAACCCAGGCTCCGTCCACTCCGCTTTCGACGCTCGGGTCCATGCCCGGCGGCCTCTTCAAGCTCCCGCGCAAGAAGCGCCCTCTGCAGCAGTCCAACTCGCAGTCGTTCGAGGAAGACGAGTCTGAGGAGGAGTTCAAGCGCAAGAAGATGCTCTGGCTCGACGGCATGCTGCAGCTCAACGAGCAGCAGCGGTACATCAACCAGCTCAAGATCCAGAAGCTGGAGAGGGACCTCGCCCAGAACGTCAAACCAGATGGCGACGGCAAGGAGAACCTCACCTACGACGAGTACTCCCACTACACTCTGACCACTCTGACCTGACACTCTGTGAATTGTTCATGCTTTGCTCCCTCGCAATAGTTTGTCCCGTACTCATGTACTCTTTGGCGATGATACGCAGTAAACATTGATGTCGGCCACGTCGTCACCCTTGTCGGCTACGTCGGCGGGCACTGCGGTTAAACGACCCAGTATTTACATGTGTCACTAGCAATTCTGTTTTCAATCAATGTCCGTAGCAATGTCGTTTGCGCCGAAGAAGATTTGCGTCTCGCATGGCGGCGAGGGAGCTCTTGCTCGCAAGTTCCGCCCGCGACCACGCTACAATTTGCTCGGCGAGGACGTTCGCCTGTTCAAGCCAAAGAAGCGCCTCTCCGACGGCCCTGCTTCTCGCGCCCTGCGTGTGTATTACATCCGCGCCTCGGCAACGGACGAAAAGGTAGCATCCGCCCCTATATTGTACACCCTGAAATGCACTGTTCAGATCAAAGCGCTCTTCCGCCCCTTCGGGTCCATTCGCTTTTTCCGTCGCGAGCTGGACAAGTACACGGCCTTCCTTGTGTTCGAAAAGCGTTTGGAGGCGCTCAGTGCCAAGAAAGCTCTTGAGCACACCTTGTAAGTTTCTTGTACAAGTGGCCAGTGATCTTAAACGCCTGGTTTCAGCCCGGACATCGTCATTCGAGCGGCCAGCGGCGACGGACAGCTTCTCATGAAGGCGTGGAGCGGCCTCAAGATCGACTGCGTGGAAGTCAGCGTCGCTCAGCCGGAGGCCACCAAACCGTTGACCTCGTTCTTCAAGCGTGTTTAGACTTTCGTCTATTGTGTGCAATAAACCGGTCCCCCTCAGTCATCCAACGCCGTATCAGTTGCTCCTGCATCCTTTACTTCATTTAAAACTGCATTCAACTGATCCCCCTATTCGTAGCTTCAGAAAATGTTGGGCGGGCTAATGGACGACATGCTCGACGTAGACGACAACGACGCCGACAACGAAAACCGACGTGACCGACTTGTGCCTCTGTTCCGCCAGCGCCAGTACTTCGAGCTGGAGGACTTCCATGCACGCTTCCGAATTTCCCGTGAGCAAGCGGAGTGGCTCATGCAGCAAATCGGGCACTACGTAGAGTCGCCCACTCAACGGAGCCAGGCACTTTCGGTGCAAGACAAGACGCTGATGGCCTTGCGGTACTACGCCAGCGGCTCACTCTACAGCGTCCTCGCAGACTCCAACGGGCCTTCTCCGGCGTCAGTCAACCGCTCGATCGGAGCTGTCACGAAGGCTATCAACGCTGTTCTCTTCCAAGAGGTCATCCGTTTTCCGCAGAACTTGGGTAGGCCTCAACCTCAAATAGCTGGCTCAAATACTTCGAGCTCGTTTAGACGCCCTTCGTCTCGCGTTTTTCAATGTCAACCCGGGGAACGGCATGCCGATGGTCTGCGGATGCGTCGACGGGACGCTCGTCAACATCATCGCGCCGTCGAAGAACGAGTTCCAGTACGTCGACCGCAAGAGCGATCATTCCATCAACGCCATGTTCGTCTGCGGCCCAAACCTGCGCTTCTTCGCGGCTTCGGTCCGCTGGCCAGGCTCGGTGCATGACGCGAGGGTCTTCCGCAACTCGGCTGTCGCGCATAGGCTCGAAGGTGGATGGCGACCATTCCCCGATGCAGTGCTACTGGGCGATTCCGGCTACAAGTAAGGCGACCGTAGAATGCGTTTACCCTATTGAATTCTTTTTCTAGGGGCCGCGAGTACCTCCTCACGCCGATAGCCAACCCAGCGGACGCTGCGGAACGCCGCTACAACGTCGCGCATCGCAAGACGCGACGTGTGATCGAATGTGCCTACGGCGTGCTGAAGAACAGCTTCCTGTGCCTGAAGCGACTTCGGCACAAGGACCCGACGTTCTGCTGCGAGGTCATCAAAGCGTGCGCGGTCATCCACAACCTGCGCACGCCGGAGGACTACGTAGGAACCCTCGAGCAGACGCTGAACAACATGGGCCTGGAGGTGGAGCTCGAGGAGGACGAGGACGACAACGCCGACGATGGCGACATGGCCGACTCCGATGACGAAGACGCTAACGGAGGCCAGACCCAGGCTGCGGCTCGCGCGGGAGCTCAGCGTCGGCTGCAGACTATGGTGAACACTTTCCGGCGATAGATTTAGCGACGTCATGTGTAATAAAGCGGTTCCAGAGCGTATAGTGTCCCGTTTCCAGACCAAAATAGGGTAGCTTACGCGAACACGTATAACTCAGTCGTAAGCACTTGGACAAAGACGGGACATGCTCCATTCGACGCAGAATCGCTTACACTATCTTCTAGGATCTTTACCCCGTTCAAAAATTCGATCCTGAAGATTTTTAGAGTGATTTCCGCATAACCACCATGCTTTTTTTCTGTGAAAATTTCGACCCAAGAATCCAAGATCTTGGGTCTTGGGTCGGACCCAAGCGTATTGGTGAAATAGAATTTCCCAGATTCTGGGAAAACACCCAAGATCTTGGAAATTTTTTTCTTGGGTCTTGGAGATCTTTGTGAAATAGAATTTTCCGAATTTCTTGGATCCAAGAATTTCGACCCAAGATCTTGGGTTCTTGGAAAATTTTTTCTTGGGTCTTGCAGATCTTTGTGAAATAGAAATTTCTTGGGTCTTGGACTCTTGGATCCAAGATCTTGGGTTCTTGGGTTCGAGAAATAGACCCCTGTCAGGGCAGGGTTACTGGGTCCTGCCCTGTTTAGAACCAGGGCAAGGTTGGCCTGCCCTGCCCTGGGACCCTGGGCCGGGCAGGGTTTTTGACCCTGACCTGTTACCCTGACCTAGATGACAAATGCCGATCTCTAATAGCGACGGCTATGCACGCATGCGCATAGCGGGTAAGTTGGAGATACTTGGCAAATCTGCTATATAAGAGGTAAGTTACGCATAGAGAACCCAAAAAAACGCCCGTTTTCAATCCGTGTACGATGGAGTCGGGCCAGCCTTTTTTGCATAGGGGTCATCTCCGAAAAAGCGGCCGGAGGATTTCTGCTTGCATGCTATAGAGAGCCCGCTATGACAATGGCTCCATATCGGGGAAGAAGGAGAGATACATGCCAAACCTGTGCTGAAATTGGTTTTAGAGCAAGGAGATATGAAACTAGCGTCAGTTTAGTCGATGTGGATTCTATGGGGTCAGGGGCGTAGCGGACCAAAAATTTCGGGGAGGGGCACATGGCTAAGGGGGACCCTTACCTATTTTTTCGGCGCTTTTAGATCGAGCAAACGATAGGAATGCGTAAAAAAATATACTTTTTCCTTGAATTATCTGAACTTTAATTTAATAAGTTGCCTTGATCCGCTACTCTCCCCTCCGCTACGCCCCTGTACGGGGTACAGTAAGGGCTCCCGCCTACGATGGCGATGCGATATCGAGCGGTATGCTCAAGTTCAAAAGTGCCGAAGCTGTGCTCTGCGCATGGCGTCTAAGATGGAGACATTCGGGAAGTAATCAACAAAAAAACGTAATCAAAATGGAAGATTCGAAAATAAAAACATTTAAAAGTGGCTCTTCCAGATCGGACAGGTGCCCGTGTACATGGGATAGCGGACGCCCGCTTGCATGTGTATTTGCTTGGAAGGTAGGCGTGTTGGAAGGCAAGGTCCGACAACGGGACTACTCGATTTATCTGCTAGGCACAAGTAAAGCATGTAGCGGGCTGCACGAAGCGCAGCCCAGCCGCAAGTTCCTTCCTAGTTCGGTCTATCATTTTCTGCATTTCACGACATTTAGCAAGGTCCTAATTAGCAACATTTGGCTTGGAAATGGCTCCAAACTGTGCTAGTGTGAAGCGGAAATGGCAGAAAAAAAGTGGAAAAACTTAAACCCTGTATTTAGGGATGTGATCCAATGCTTAGCTTAATTACTGCTCTATTCAAGAACGATGGTGGGAACAAGATCTTGTCTCGTGTAACTGTATGTTCTCTCTGTAATTTGGGCCCACCTCTATAACTATCATGGGACATAACGTGGACTTTAACAGCCGGTTTATTGGATTAGTGAACGTTTAGTGAATGAGGAACACACATTTAGTGAAGCAATGCGAAGGTGGCGTGCGGAAAGGCCTCGCCCTTAAGTAAGTGCACGATGTGACAGCTAGAGCAACAAGTTGCCGCTCCAACGCAGGCGGTGAGCCACTCGCCGTTGGTGGCATTGCGGAACCGGTATACGTCCCAACTGAAGCAGTCCCATTCGTAGCGGTTGTCCACGACCTGCACCGCAGACGCGATCCGATTGGCCGCATTCAGCGGAAGAGCGATGCGGTGCTTGGCGTAGAACACACAGTGCTCGACGATCTGCGTGACATCGCCGCGCTCGAACTTCTGAAACCGCATAACAACAGTTCCACTTCCGATAACTTCTTATAAGGGTCGGGTCCGGGCCTTCCAGACCCAAAAGACCTACAGTCAAAAGCCATGTTCCTTGCATTTACGAGGGAATATCCCCTTGAAGATGTCAGTGCTTTATAGGCCGGTGATGGCATCGCTTTATAGGCAATTTATCTGCTTAGTTTTGCCAGCATTAATATAAATTAGGTCAAAATGACTCAAAACTTCGGCAGGATTTGAATATGGGTGCAAAAACGGACAATAAATGCCCTTAACCGAGGGCCTAGACATAATGGCCTTGGGACAATGAGCCTGACACGGGACCACTGGGCCAAGAGTCCGGTTGCCCATGTTTAAGGAGAAGACACCAACGCTTACCTCGCAAATGTTCACCACCTTGCGAACCACAGAGTTTAACCGTCCAACCGCCGCGGCGCCCCAGTGATATACGTCTCTCGCCTCATACTTGACTTCGTAGTAGGAACAGTTTCGCAGTAGAAGGACCCCTTCCGTCCAGGACGGCGGATTGATCTTTGCCTGGCGTTGCCGCTTTCGTCGGCCACGGTAGTACGGTTCCTCCTAAAGCATCCGTTTAGTTTCAAAAATTCGATTTATGCTTCTTTGATGCCAGTAAGTGCGTATAACGGCCAGACGCGTGATAATACGCGAGTTTCAAACCTACTACAATTCTTTTTTCGAAAACAAAGCCTATATCTAAAGTTGTTCCTTAGCCATGGATCATATCCAACAGGAGAACTCTTTTGATTTGGTCGAGTCCCGGTTCCAAATCCGCGGCAGCCCTGCTGGAAACGTACCAAATCAAGCTTGAGCTTCTTGAGTCCCTGGATCGTCGGTTGCCGCAAGAAATCCGTTGCCTTGACGAGACGGACAAAGTCGTGCTCCATAGCGCGCATTTCAAAGGTATCCATTCGCATTCGTCCGCCAAAGACCGTGCCTAGCGAAGGGTAATCGGGCGTGAATCGGTTCACTACGTCGAGCCGAAGGGCACCCAACGAAACGTTGCCATCTACGAGCGCCGCAAGCATTCGAAGGGAGAACCGGGTGTCCCGGTAGTCGGTTTCGGGTAGCAAAAATTCCGAGATATGGCTGTTGCTCAGATGACGGCGAATGAGAGCGCAGTCAGAGACAGGCGAAGCCCCCGACGGAAGCTTAAAGCGACGCACGTCGACGTATGCAGCGTCGCGTAGAAAGTGACGAAGCGACATGCGGTAGTCTCCGCCGAGAAACCGCCAGCCCCATAGCTCGTCGGAGCGCTAAAGCCTCCGATATTAGTGGATGCACTGAAAGAGAAACAAGACCCAGATCTGTTCCAAGCACGGCAGGGGACCGGAATTTTCGGCAGCCGAAGCCATTTCGAGCGCTTCGTGGTGATTTTCCCCCAAAAATTACCTAGGCGTGGCGCAACTGGCCCTGGTCCGCGCACACGGTTTATCCGTTCCTTCGAAGCAAAACATTTTCAAATATCTACGTTTGTTCCAAATGATTTTTAGTAGTGTTCCCGTTTCGTATACCGTTCCCGCTGGGGGGACTGAACGCGGAACAGAACTGCTAGAGGCTCGAACGGGCGTAAAATGGCCGCCACGGACCATGCCATGACTTCAGAACTCTTTTTCAGTCAAGGTACGGCTCGCTTGACGTGGGGTAGGCCGGAAAGTAGGACCCGCACCCGTGCCATTAAAAGGCCGTCAATTACCGGCTCTACTACTACTATTAGCAGCGAGCGAACGGCAGAGGGAACGTTACGATTGAAAAGGTAACGATTGAAAGGGTAACAATGCTAGCGTAGAAAGTATACCCGAAAGCTTGCCTTATCCCGATCCCCAACTGTAAACACGTACCGTTCTCTCTTTTCCGAATTCACATCTGAGATGGTGCACTGGCAATGTACCACTGAGCTCCCCGATCAGTTCATTCAAGGCTCGATTGGCGACCAGGGACGTGCCGACGTGCACCCGGTCGAGAAAGCCGAACACTGTGGACGCCACGTCCGGTATTAGCAGCTGGGTCTCACTGAAGCGAACAGGTTAAACCTTGGCTGACGTGCCACGAGAGGTATTGCAAGGATATTTACCGATTTCGTGGCTCCCGCGCGCAACGATCCGAGCACTCACCGCCGTGAAGTTTGATGACAATCTGGCGGAGCTCGGCCTTGCTATACACGAAAGTTGAAAACTCTTAATGACCTGACGATTTTACTCGATCTTAGGCGCCGTTGATGGACGAGGAGCGTTAGTTGTCTCGAGGCCGAAATGTAGCTCCACCGTCAGTCTTTTAGCGATGTGCTTCGAAGAAAGGTGGAACCGCTCAATGACGCTAAGAGACGTGCATTTGGTAAGGCATCACAACTGCGTCTTGTTCTTACTACGCTTACTGGTGAGCGCTGAGCCCGCCTCTCTTTTCCCGTCCGTAATGCCCTACCGTTAGGCATAACGGCCCGTAAACTCCACGCTTTTGTTATGGAAAACACACTAAAACCTATCTACCGTTACAGTGTGGCTTGTTTTTTAGGTAGAGTTAAACGCGACACCCCCGTACCGTGCTCCGTACCGTACTGGCCCCCTCCGGAACGCACTCCGTACCGTAGAATACGGTACGGAATGCAGTACGGCCCGTATTAAAGCCGTACTACGGCGCGTACTAGTGCATTTTTAGCTAGAAACTCATGCCGTACCGTACTCCGTACTGAGCATGGCTCCCGTACCGTACTCCGTACCGTAGAATACGGTACGGAATACGGTACGGCCCGTAGTACGGTACGGCCGTCTAACTCTATCTTTAGGCGTTAGTGTGTACTAGGACATCGCGAATACGGGCTTTTTGCACATTCATTACGCCGATATTTTTGCGTCGTCCGAAAATGCCCAAATATTGGTCGACTCCTGCAAAATAAAGACTTTTTACAAAAGTATTTTTACAGGATTACGGGCACGGCCGTTGTATCCCTACGGATGACGATCACTAGCGCTCGTATTTCAGTGCTTCGCCCAAAAGCAAACGTCAGGTTGTGCGCCGCAAGGGAAGGAAATCACGGCTTTAAAAATGCCCGGGCGATTTTGTGCCCACTGTTTGACCTCGTGGGCACTTGTTTCCGTTTCGTGGTTATATTGAATGAGTGCTAAGAAGGGACTCGATGCCCGCCCTCTCCGTTCCTGGCATTGATTCCGCGCCGCTTATACGTGGCTACTCGCTTACCTGTTGTACCGGATAAGTGGAGTCGATATCTGTGCGACCGTGCACGCTCCGCACGGGTGATAATCGGTGTAGATCTGCGGCCACGCTTCAAGAACGGCCACCGAGGACAGTCTGTAGTCCCATCCGACGGCGTGGTGGAGAAAATGAGGTTCCTCCTTCAGTTCTCGGAATGCCTAGAAGCGGAAAGAATCGGTGGCCTAATAATTAATTTCATGTAGAACAACTTCAGTGGTGAATCTCGCGTAGGCTTAGTCTGACCTGCCCAAAACGCGCTCGGGACCGGCGGGCTGAGCCCGGCCTAATTTTTTCAAAAGGCAGCCGGGCCCAGGCCGGATCGGCCGTTTCCAAAGCCTTATTGGGCATTTTGTCCGGATTTTACATTTTTTGGGTTAGTTTGCCAGCCTGTTAGACAATAGCTGACGTACTTTTTCTCCGTATCGAGTGGCAAAGGCCCCAAAGCGCACTACGACCGCATCCACAACAGGGCTGCGGACTTAAACTCTGAAAACCGAGACCGAGACCGAGACCTGACCCTCCGAGAGTCTCGGTCTCGGTCGAGACCGAGACCGAGATATGGTATTTTCCCGGTCATTTGGAAGCTTCGAAAATCCAACATTAAGCGCAAAAAAGTTCCAAAAATTTCGAAATGAAGTTGCACCGAAGCAACTTGAGCACTAAAAGGAGCAAGTTTTAGCTGGTTTGGATGGGTATTGTGAAGGTTTGCACCGAGATTTGAGGAATTTTTGGAGAAAATAATGAAATACTATAACCCGAAAAAATCGTTATGCGGGACGATTTTCTCTTGACCGAGACCGAGACCGGGACCGAGACCAGACCCCCCGAGAGTCTCGGTTTTCGAGACCGAGACCGAGACCGAGACCCGCAGCCCTGATCCACAACACTTCTCCGAAATTGCGAGAAAAATTGTTCACGACTCACCAAACTTATTAGGGGAAGCACCGGGTCTACTGAATCGAAGCGGGACCTCGATTTAAGACCCACTGAGCAGGATGTGGTTCAAATCATTACTCAGGCTTAGACCTCTCTCTAAAATTAGATGGTGCTTTCGGTAGAAAGTAGCGTGCATAAATGCATGGCGCGCAGATTTTCTCCGTGTCTCTGCCTACTTGGCTCAGAGCATGTGCTCCTCCTTGAGGTCAAATGCACCATGGTATTCTTACTTCAACGATGGCCGGCACAATCGGTTGCTGACCGCGATGTTGCTGCAACGTAAGTGGCTTTCCGTGGTCGAAGAAGGCGCGGAGGTCATGATCGTTGAAAACGCCCATAAGTGAGAAGGCAAGCTCCAGCGACCGGCTGTCGCCGCTTTCGATGAAGCGCGTGATCTGACGAAGTGCATGTAGACTGAGTGATGACGACATCTTGATTCGCAAGTCTGAAACCATTGTGATCATATTTGTTGTAGTCTGAGTGCGACGCAACGTACAAAATGGCGTAGACAGCTTAAAGGCAAAGAAGAGCGTGTTTCCAGGAAGACAGCACAAAATAACGAGGTAAGCAACATGGCCATACGAACCTTAGTCACGGCGTCTTTTTCGAAAATCAACCGGGCACGAAGCCGCTAATCGGCTTAAATTTAGAAAAAGAGGAACAGTAGACATGCTGCGTTCTCGGCACCGACCCGACCACTGGCCCCTTTTTTTGTAAAACACCTCCATATTTTCACGGGTCTTAAGATATTAGTGCGTCTCAACATGTGGAGAACGTGTAAACAAAGGTGATGCTTCAAGCGGAACCGGCTGCTTTCATTGTGATGATAATCAACTAAAGCCAAAGCTTATGATTATGTGCCTATGTATATTGACTTTCCCAGTGTAAAGACACACGCGAGAATGAACAATGAACACAAAAATATGAATACGACAGCTGGTCGGAATTGGGTCAGCTGGACTACTTACCTGAACAACAAAAGAGGCACGCGGCAGATCGCAAGCAAAAGAACTTGTGTCAGTTCCTCAGTAAGCCCGATCTGAGTCACTTTCAACATTTTTTGCACAACTGACTGTTTCCAACACGCAATAACATTGAAAGCAACAAACATTAGCACATTTACCGAGATTTTAGTTTGCCCTGCACCTAAGTTGTTTACGGCTAGGAGCGTGCGTCTGGACTGACTCATCCCAACGCATCGAATCGAATGACCGATGATTGGAGGGAGGGTCCCGCGACAAACACACTGGTTCGCGATAGCTTAGAATTAGTCACTTTCTTCCTCGGCCCAGGTCGAGGTTGTTGCTTGCCATTGGGAACTTGACAGGAGTGTGTTTTCGATTCATCACAGGATGAAGCTTCTTCCAGAAAGATGAGTATGTTCCAGTAGCGAGAACCTCTCATTAAAATATAGCTCCGTGCAAAATGAAAGTCACGACAGTGACCTGCGAAATCGTCAAGCATGCTCGAAAGGTAGCATAGAAACTGGCGAAAGGGCTTACATAGGTGTCTCGTTTCACAAAATTGGCACGTGACTTCGAAGTGCTTATTTTTTTGCTCATTCTTACTTCCAAACTATCTCATAAAAATAGTGAAGAATTGTATCGCATTAATACGAGACCACAGCAGTGTAGGCGGACAAATTCCGGGGGGGGGGGTCGTTCAAGCGCAACTTCCCTCTTTATACAGGCCGTCGAGAACGGACAAAATGCACACAACACTGAATTCGTCTTCGCAACGGAAGGCAGCCCACGGGAATTCGTGAAGCCCCGAAGCGTCTGCAATTGCGTCCTGGATGGCGTCATTCTGATGAAGCATGTTATGTTGCTGTCTTCAAGAACCGCTCTCTCCTCAGCGCAAACTACCATGGAACTCCCAACCTTCCGGCGTCTTTCGCTGTTCTCTACCGCCATCAAGAACAGAAGAGTGAAGAGGAATCAAATAACGCAGAAAAGGCAACAACTACCAAGGAAGACAGTCACAACGACGACGCGTGGTTTTCACTGTGTTCGAATTTCTGTCTCGGATTATCCATCGTCCCATATTAAATCTACTCGACGTTTAATGTGGTCAGTTGCATGACGTACCACTGAGACACCAACCGACCTGCTTAACCTATATCTCCCCCAGAGGTAGTAGCTATCTTTTCTTAATGTCATTTGTTCCCCCAATTTTGACCGCGCGAAGTGAGGCCTTGTTTCGACTGTTTCTCTAGATGGCATATTTCTCCCAATCATTGCCTCTTTCCTCAAATGTGCATTCCGGCCGTATTGTGTGATGCCTTTCCATTTGTGTCCATTTTGGCATGACCGCGTCTCAGGAAGCGGCACTTATTCAGTACATCCCATTTCAGTACGTCCCATTTCAGTACACATTAATCAGTACTTCCTTTTTCAGTACATCCCGTTTCAGTACACATTATCAAACATGACCCATTTCAGTACATCCCATTACAGTACGACCCTTTTCAGTACATCCCATTTCAGTACACATTATCAAAAATATCCCATTTCTCCCATTACAGTAGGACCTTTTACAGTACGTCCCGTTTCAGTACTCATTATTGAGAATTTCCCATTTCAGTACATTTTATAAATAATGTCCCATTTCAGTACGGCATTTTCCCAATCCGGTCCACTTCAATCATGCCTTGAAGGAACATGCGACGCTAATTTCTAAGCCTAAGCCTATACAGGCATCGCTCGCACGCTTCGCGTGCTCGCGGTGCGAATCCCCCCTCCCCCCTCTCCCGAGCCGCAGTATATAATTACTTTCGTTATGAACTATTTGCTTACTAAACACACTTTTTGGCGTTCCTAAGCCTAAGACTGACCAAAGCTAATAGGCATAAGTCTGAGCCTCGGCCTAAGCGTTCCTAAGCAGAGTGAAAGTTGCGAAGCCTGGTGAACGTTCCTAAGCCGGGTGAATAACATTTCTGACTCAAGAAGTCCGCTGTGTACCCATAGTGGGTATGCTGGATAAACTGTACTGAAACGGGACGTCCTGAACAAAACTTGTACTGTAATGGGATGTCCTGAAATGGGACATTTTTCATAATGTGTACTGAAATGGGACGTACTGTGAAAGGTCGTGCTGTAATGGGATGTACTGAAATGGGACATTTTTCATGTGTACTGAAATGGGACGTACTGTAAAAGGTCGTACTGTAATGGGATATACTGAAATGGGATGTACTGAAGAAGGATGTACTGAAATGGGACGTACTGAAAAAAGATGTACTGAAGAAGGTCCATACGCGTCTCAGGCCGGCCTCTCGCCGAGGCTCGTCTTCGTAGACAACGTCCAACGATCGTGGGTACAGGAAAGGAAATGATAACCAGTGAATTTAGATGAGCGTTCAAACACCGCGCTCAGCCATCGCGGGAGCCCCAACGTATTCCGGAAGCTTTGGACGCGAACAGCTTTTCGGACATGCCTACCCTTAAAACAAACCCCGTGCAACAAAGTTGGTCCAGACTTTCACAGATAAGGCCCTTATCAGAAACTTCATGCGGGTTTTTTGGCCGTGCCGTCATCTAAACTCGTCATACGAATCATCGAAAAGCACAGGGAGAGTCCAAAACTTTAGCCAAGTGGCCTAAGGCTACACCCCGAAATTACGAGACGATCTCATCGTTGGGAGGGGTATCGAAAAACGTGTTTTAGGCGAAAAACATGTTTTTTACGAAAAACATGTTTTTAGCGTTACTTGTCTTCACCAAAAAAAAAAAACGTTTTTCACTAAAACCACCGTTCTAATAAACGTGTTTTTTCGCTCAAAAAACATGTTTTCTGGGGGTTAAAAACAGCTTTTCGTTACTTGTGCCAAATCAGAAAACACGTTTTCGCATAAAACCCGTTTCCAAAAAACCCCGATTGGTTTGTGATTTTGGGCAAAGTCCTAAGGGGGGGGGGGG
>JNEY01000158.1:224654-240717 GCA_020875895.1 Aphelenchus avenae | reverse complement strand
ATAAAGAACAAAAAATGAAAATTTAGGACCTTACAGAACCCCCCGAAAGTGGGGACAGACCCTAAAAGGACGGTGCTTAACAGTGTGCCAACTGCAAATATTTATTTTTCCTCGAGCTCACAATCATATAAAGTTAAGGACTGCGTGGCGCAGCTCGTCGTCGATGCAGAGGTTTTCCTGGTCGTCGATCACCAACTCCGAACCGAAGAACATAAGCCTCAGTGCTTGGTGGCCATTTCCGTAGACCTCGAGGTTCTTCCGGATCGTAACGGGTCGCACGTCGCTCTGTCGGCGACAGACAAGCACTCGTCGCGTTTCGAAGCCCGCCAATTGGATGTTCGCGTGGCAGGCTGAACCGAATCCCGCTCTAGAGAGTGTTCGTCGTATGGCGCGACGAGTTCCGCTAAGATAGTTGACGAAGAGCCATTCCAACTCCATGTAGCGAAGAGGAAGGCCGGCGATGAAGCCGGAAATCAAGAGAGAGGTAATCTAGATTAGCCGATGCGCGGATTTCGGTGAACGCTTCAACAGTTATCCTGAGAGCGGCCACGTGGCCAGCGTACATAAATCGCTCTATGAGAGCGCTATCCGACGGAAGATCTGCCTGAAATATAAGACTTTGGTAGACCGCTTGTGGCTGCATGCGGGAGGATTGGATCGAACGCGGGTAAAACAAATCCGGCCAAACCAGTTACCATAAAATAAATTCAGTAAGTGCAAAACTGAAAAAAATCAGTAAAAACCATTTTTCAGTATTTAAGCTAAAGAGCTCAGTCCCCGGACTCTTGTTCATTCGCCTAGCTCAACAGCTTAGGCTGCTCAAATTAGGCTGAGACCGTCCGAAATCTTAATCCAACGCGGGGGCTGAGCGAGCATTTAACATGCTCCAGAAAATGTCCTTTCTGTTTTTACCAATCTTTTGTTTACAATTTTTTTTTACCGAATCGTATTTATTGAACTATCCAATGGGGAAGGATACCGAACACGACAGTTTTGTCCTCTTTCCGATATCCATGTCATTCACTGCGGAACGGAAAACGGTACGGAGAGGGCGCGCCGCGGGGGGGGGGGTCAGGGCGGTGCGAAGGCAGATGCCGAAGTCAACCTTATCGGCCGCAGGTCCCCTTAAACGTGCAGGCACCGGTGGTCCACTTACAGACGAAAAGCAGATGCCTTTGACCCTTTCGAACGACGGAACGAAGTATTGGATTTGGCGTAGCCGCAAAAGAGAACCCTGGACTGCCAGCGCGAAAAGGCATTTGACGTAGTCGAATGAACCAATGACGTCTGGCGGTCGCTAATGGGCGTGTACCGCTCAGCTAGCGGCCGTCCTAGTGAGAACTTCTCGACGCAGATTTGCAGCTAAACAGCATCCAGCGTGATGCGACAATCGGTAGAGCGACCAAAGCCGGTTGTGTTAGGCTGCTCTTGGCCGGTGTCCGACGGCTGCCCGACCCCTCGCCAGAGAAGGCTACGATTTCAGCTTACTTTATTAAGCTGCTCCACGAGGCCCGATCGTGAAACTTCCTCCAGTTTAATGCTGATACACAGAGACTTAAGCTTTGAATTGCGAACGAGTCGAAAAACGTCGCCCGCTTGAGTCGTCAGGTCCGTGAGCGTCCTGCGCTGCCTCGAAGAAGCTCCGGCGTCATGACGGTCACGAGCCTCGAAGTCGATTAAGCCGTCCGCTCTGGTGGTCTAAACTGCTGCGCTTGCAAGGTCGAAACCATGTGCCAGGGACGGGCATTACGACCACCGTCATCCACGGGACTCCAAGGTACTGCCCAGCGCCCGGATCTTTCCCGGTTATTCTCCAAAAACTACCTAATCTGGCCGAATTTTATGCTGAAGCAATCCCGAAGGGAATTGAATTCATTTTAAGGGCAAACATCGAACACTGCGGGGAATGTAGCACATGCATTATTCGGCGAGGGTCAAGCCCGGTTCGAAAAATACGTTCAGGGCCCTCTCCTTATGGTCCTGCCCACAGAAGTGTGATACCGATACGCCCTGCGTCGCAAGGGTTGCTTGCAAGGAGCTAACTTGTCGCCGAAAAGGTTTACTCACCAGTGACACGTAGGTCAAATAGTGACGAGGCAAATGTGACGAATACGCGTCGACGTATCCGCTTCGACAGCAACTGGCACTTGTCAACCTCCATCCGAGTGAGAAAGCGGGCAGCGTCCAAGAGCGCATCTTCTGCCACAAGCATTCCGCTCAGCAGGGCAGGAGATGACAGCTTAAACTTGTTACTTTTAACGCAGACTTTAATGAGACGAAAATATTCTCCAAAAGGCTACAATTTTTATGCATGACAACTGCCAAGTTAGGCCGTTCAGTGACTCGAGTGGTTAAGCACGAATCGACACAAGTGATAGTTCACTAGCCTCTCGCGTGCGCACGTAGCGTTTTAGGATACTACTACGCTGTATGTGATATAAGGGATTCACAAGAATTTTGTCCATTAACTAATCACGTCGTCTGACCGTTAACGGCTGCATAGCGGGACACTGTTGTTCAAGACAGCATGCGTTTCCCGAAAAGTCAAATCATCCTCAGGTTGTCGTTCGATAATTTTATTGACTGCTAGCGTGATGTACTGATCCGGGAAACCAGCCCTCCTCGGGCTGGGAGAGGGGGGCTGTCACAATATCCTGGGAGGGAACATATTTGTTGGGAAAATTTCTTCAACAAAAGATACTAATTCTTCTTGAGAGCATCATTAATCAACTGGTCGTCGCCAGGAAAAGCCTCGGGCATCGAATTCCCCGGTTTCCGGTATTCACGCATGTCGGACATGAGGGCTTCGAATGGATCCTGATGCGATTCCTTTACCCATATTCGCCAAAGGCTTTCAGCTAAGTAGGACTCGTTCATGCCTATGCATCTCCCGTTGCGTTTGCGGCGAGCGTCCTAAAGATGCTTATGAAGCTTTCACATTAACCGAGGGGATGCCTTCAGCGACGCCACATGTGTTCGATCGTCTGTATGTGAGAATTATTTCGGCGTTCGTGTACGGCATATTGGATGCGAGCAGTGCGTAACGAGGGACTTTGTGATTTTGTTTTGGCTCTGTTACGCTTGGGGCGTACTGTACTCATGTTTTCGTGGTATGATTTTCTTCCCCCTCGAATATTTCTTCCCCCCCCCCTTCAACCTTTCCCGCCGGATATTGTGACAGCGTCGCAAATTGGGAATTGGCTCATCACAGCAGCAATAATGCCTCGGACCAATGGCTGCTTAGGCTTCCTGCGTCATAGGAACCGGTCGATCAGACGGTGACTTGGCATCTTTGTGTGGTTCAACCGTTCGATGCAGAGACGAGTTCACGGTTTCTGACGTAGTCTTCTAACCTCACTTCTCTCGGAATATCCATTATCTCCCGTTCTCGCTACATGGTGCTTGGTCATCGCTTGACGAACGATGGTCAGACTTCTCTTATGCCAGGTACTTCATGCTGACATGTTGACTTCTTTTCCAATGTCAACTTGCTCCGTCGTGGATCTCTTTACGATGCGCCTTCTAAACACCTGAGCCTAAGAAAACGTGTCTAACAGAACGGCCCGAAAAAAGCTGTCCAAAAACAATTTTATAAGCTGTACTCTATATAGCCGCCTCAACGACCAATATTCGTTTTTTTGCACACTATGGTGCTTTGCTTGGTCCTGATTTCGTCAAGGCGAAAAGTTTTCAGTGGCAGCTGTGCAGCAAATGTCAGTCAAATGCAAATTTACTTTTCCAAGATCAATAAAGCATACACACAAACAATACGCTGATACATCAATGAAAGTTAAGAATTGTCTGACGAAGTTCGTCGCTGATGCAAAGGTGTCGTTGCTCGTCGATCACCAACTCCGAACTTACAAACCTGAGCCTCAGGGCTTGATGGCCGTGTTCATAGATAACACGGTTCTTCAGTAGCGTAACGGATCGCTCGTCGCTCTGTCGCCGATACACAACCACCCGTCGCTTTTCGGAGTCCGTCCACTGGATGTATGCGGTGCCGACGGAATTAAAGCCCACACTTCTGAGTATTCGTCGTATGACACCGCGGACTCCGGCAAGATACTCCACGAATTGCCATTCCAAGTCCATGTAACGAAGCGGAAGGTCCCCGATAAAGCCGGAAATTATGATACGCAAAAAAATTGAGGTTAGCCGACGCGCGGATTTGCGTCAAAGCTTCAAGTGTTATCTTGAGATCGGTCATGTAGCCAGCGTAAATAAATCTCTGTAGTAGGGCGCTGTCCGAAGGAAGATCTGGCTAAAAACGTCGATCAGTATAGACGTGCGCAGACTTTTCGCATACAAAGCTCACTTCGGCTGATTTTTCAACTTTTTACGTACTCTTCATCCGAGGCTCAGTTCGCTTCCAGACGGCTGCCTGACCGTTCCGTCCCCGGCATTTCGGTTCACCATTAAATTCAAAATACTGGATTTTTGGCTGTCTGAGCCGAAGCCTAAGATTAATCGAACGGCTAAGCCTCAGCCTAAGCCTAAGCAGCGTGAATGAGCTTATAGGGACTAAGCTTCAGAACTAGAGAGACTAAGCTCAATTTTAGCCCCTCCAGGAAATATTTGCAGGCTACGCCAGGAAAATGCATTACGATGTCATCGATGAACGGGAGGTGATTACGGCAAACAACTCAAGAGGAAGCTGGTCAGCCGAGTGCAAAGGGCATCTCTGGCTTCATTTCCTTGCCTCGACCGCTTGCCAAAGATTCCCACACAGGCCAAATCGACTCCACGTATGCCTATCACGTATGAAGATTCATGGCTCGCAGGCTCATGTAAAAGACGTAGCGTGCTGTGGGCCACTTACGAACGACAAGCTGACGGCCTTGATCCCTTCAAACGACGGCAGCGTAGTAACGGCCTCGACATAGCCGCAGAAGAGAACGCTCGACTGCCAGCGCAAAAAGGCATTTGACGTAAGCGAATGAACTAATGACGTCTGGCGGTCGCTAATAGGCGAGTACCACTCGGCAAGCGCTTCCTCAGTTTGCTCAGCACCGTGATTATTTTTGGCCTGCCTAAGCCTAAGCACCTAAGATCAAGCTCTTGCGCTTCTGGGTGCATAAGTGAAGCCAAGCATGGTGCGCTAGGGGAGGGATAACCTGGCTAGCAGGATGGGGGTCACCTTTTCATGCCCTATTAGAGGGGAGGGTCTAACATGATCTTATCTAATATGGGGAGTCAAATTATTGTTCTCGATCATAAAAGCAGGTGGAATTTCCCGGTTTTAGACACTATGATGGTGGGCGGAGGGTGGTCAGAAGACAGCGTGCTCCACACGGTAAGGATTTTGCTTACGCTATTAAGCTTTTCCACGAAGTCCGACCGAGCGATTTCCTCCAGCGTAACGCTGACACGCAGGCCCTCAAGTTTCGAGTTGCGAAGGAGTCGAAAAACGTCGCCCGCTTGAGTCGTCAGGTCCGTGAGCGTCCTGCGCTGATTCGAAGAAGCTCCGGCGTCGTGAAAGTGACGAGCCTCGAAGTCGATTAGACCATCCACTCGGGTGGTCTAAACTGCTGCGCTTGCAAGGACCTAACCCTGTGCCAGGACGCACATAACGGCCGCCGTCATCCACGGGACTCCTGGGTACGGCACGGCCCCAGGATCCCCGACAGTTATTCCCCAAAAATTGATCTGGCGGCGACTACGGCCGGCTCTTTATTTTGAGACAGTCCAAGGGGGACTGTCTGAATCCATTGAAAGGGCAATCATCGAACATTGCGGAAAACGTACTAAAACGGTTTTTGCCCACAAAACTTTGGTACCGAAACTTCCCTACCCCGCAAGGGTTGCTTGCAAGGATCTTTCTTGTCGCCGAAACGATTCACTCACCAGAGCCGCGTAGGTCAACTACTGACGAGGCAAATGGGACGCATAACTGTCGACGCATTCTCGTATCCGCTTCGACACCAACTGGCACTTGTCGACCTCCGTCCGAGTTAGAAAGCGGGCAGCGTCCAAGAGCACATCTTCCGGTAAAAGCATTCCGATGAGCAGAACAGAAGAGAGTTTTGACTTGTTAGTTTCGAACGCAGATTTAATACACCGAAAATATTCTCCAAGAAAGTCGCGATTTATATGCGTGGCATGCGCCAAGTTACTCATACCATGGCTTGTGTGCAGAGAGCATTCTAACGCGTTGTTAAATTGTTAAAGAATTAACGGTTTATTGGTCAGTCAATGCGCCGTACGGGAGCGCCGGATATTTTCGCATGTTCATTGTATTAAACAGAGCTAAAAATAACGACAGTGGCTGGTGACGTTAACCTTTCGCGTGCTCTTCGTGCGTGCGCACATCGAAGAAACTGACGTGTTTCAACGAGCGATGCAAACAGTTCGCACTGGCAGCTGCGTAGACTCCATCGGGCATGGGAACAGTAAATTACGATCTGTACCATCACCTCTTGCCATCTGTATGTGAGATCTGTCCAATGCAAGGACCACAGATAAAAGTTGTCAAAAGGAGGCATGCAACCAGGGGCGTATTTAGGATTTTAGGATAGGGGGGGTGGAGGTCGGGGACAGGGGGTGGACCCCTAAAATGGGTCAAAAAGGGGTCAAAATGGCCCCAGATTGCTAAAATAACGTTAAAAATGGTATATTTAGGCTATATTGAATAAGATAGAGCCTTTAAACCTTGAAAATTAACTAAATTTTAAAAAAATTGTCTTCCCCAAAGGGTCCCCCCCACCCTATCCCTCCCCCCCCCCCGCTAAATACGGCCCTGCATGCAACCGACAAAGGTGACGATGACGGGGTGTTTCTTAAGCCTTTATTCAACCAAAAAGTATGGAATTAAGCACTAACTATAAGGCTTAAGGCCGAACCAATCCCTACGTTTTACTCGATCGACGACCGAACCTAGATTCAGGTGGTTTATCAACCGGATATAAAACTCGTCGTATTTATTCTGGATTTCTGAATGAGAACTTCCTGATGTACAAACACCTTAATTCTGGCCTTCCCTGATTGGTAAAAAGCATTACGGTCGACTCAAAGTCTCTCATGCACGCATAGGTGACAGGACGTTAGTCTTCCTATCATGAATCCCTTTGCCGTATTTCCTTAACCGTAACCCGTTCACGTAGCTGCTAAAGGGTGGCGATGCCCACAAAAAAAATGAAGAATCAGCATTATGGTATTACTCTACGCCCTTTGTAATCCTTTCGTTGTTTCTTGAAGTGCAAGCTGACATCGTCGCTGCGTAACAAATGCGCAAAATGCAGATATTTAGATTTCCTCGAGCTCATAATCACAGAAAGTTAAGGACTGCCTGGCGCAGCTCATCGTCGATGCAAAGGCTTCGTTGCTCGTCGATTAGCAGCTCCGAGTTGAAAAGGCTAAGCCTCAGGCATGGGTGATCATCTGCCCAGGATATCAGCGACGCCAGTATTGTGACGGGTCGCACGTCGCTCTGTCGCCGCCAGACAGCCATGCGTCGCTTTTTGGAGTCCGTCAGTTGAACGTTGGCAGCGCCGAGGAAATCGAAGTGCGCAGCAGTGAGTATTCCCTGTAGAGCCAGACGAATTCCGCCAAGATAGTCCACGAACCGCCATTCCAGTTGCATGTAGCGAAAAGGAAAGCCCGTGATAAAGCCGGAAATTGCACGAGAGAAAAAATCGAGATTCGCCGAGGCGCGAATTTCGGTGAACGCTTCAGCAGTTATGCTGAGATCGGTCACGTGGCCAGCGTGAATAAATCGCTCTACGAGAGCACCATCCGAAGGAAGGTCTACCTAAAAGATATCGATCGGTAGAGAAAAGCGAAGTGTAGGCTTTCAGAGACGAGGCTCTCTTTAGGAACTTCGGCATATACTTTTTCTACTTTTTCACCTAGTCGTCACACGGGGCTCAGATGGATTCCAGACCAGCCAGCTAAGTCGAACAAGAGGCGCAAACCGAATCCAAGAATTTAGCTGAAAATTCCATTGGACTGTGACCCAGGATTTCAGTGTAGGGGGAGCTGGAGGTCGGAGACAGGGGGGTGGCCCCCTAAAATGGGCCAAAAGGGGGTCAAAATGGCCTCAAAAAATCACTAAAATCACGTTAAAAAGGGCATATTTGGCTGCCTTAAAAATATAGACTTTTTACCTTAAAGTTTTACTAACTTTCTAAAACAAATTTCTTCACCAAAGGGTTCCATCACGCTAAATACGGCCCTGCTGTGACGAGTAAATATGATAGGGACTCATAAAATTCTACATGTTTACCCCATTACTTGGAGCTTCATGGCCCGTGGGCACATCAAAGTGAGTAGACAACGATGGCCCACGTACGTAGGACAAGTTGATAGCCTTGCGCCCTTTGAACGAGGGCAGCGAAACAACGGACTTGATGTATCCACAGAAGAGAACCCTCGACTGCCAGTGCGAAAACGCGTTGGAGGCGATCGAACGAACCAACGACGTAAGGCGGTCGCTAGCTGGCGAGTACCGCTCAGTAATCGGTCGTCCGAGTGAGAACAGCTCAACACAGAACTCCAGCTAAACAAATTTGTATCTAGGGGTGCCCACATCAAGTCTCGAGGACCAAATCGGTCAGGCGCCCGAAATTGCGTAGTCGTTTAGACTTTTCAGCAAAAAAATTTGGTGGCTCTATTCGACGACGCCATTCCCAATTTGCTCAGCAACGCGATTCTTGTTTGGCTTGTCTAAGCCTAAGCGCTTAAACGCACACTTTGTGCTTCAGTACGCACAAGCGGAGTAAGGCATGATGGGATTCTCGTATTCTGGCGTGCTTTAGATCCCACGAACCGCATAAGCTTAGGTCGATATTCTGCTGTAACATTTCAAATCCGCAGGCAGGAAGTATAGCCTAGAACTGCTGTTAGGTATCCTACAAGTTTTCGATGAAAATAACAACACCCGAATTTTAGTGAAAAATACAATTTTACTGAGAAAAACTTCTCCCTAAGTTCCTGTTGGCGGCTGTCTGACGGCTACCCGACCCTTACCAGCGCACGGTACGGTTTTAGCTTACGGTATTAAGCGTCTCCACAAAGCTTGTCCGAGCGATTTCCTCTGGACCAACGCATATACGCAGACTCTGAACTTTCGAGTTACGAACGAGTCGAAATACGTCGCCCGCTTGAGTCAGGTCCGTCAAGGTCCTGCGCCGCCTCGAAGTAGCTCCAGCGTCGTGAAAGTGGCGAGCTGCGAAGTCGATTAAGCCGTCCACTCTGGTGGTCTAAATCAGGGATGTGACAGAGTTCGAATTCAGAGTGGGAGCTTCGAAAATTCAATGCATTTTACGATAATTCGGATTAGGTTCCAAAAACCGAATTTTCCCAAGCTTACAACCGTTATACTGGCTCGATATTTTTTGTATTTTGTATTTTTATTTACGTGATCACGCACGTGACAAATAAAGTCAACATGGAAATACAAGCGTCATCATGAACAAAGGTGATAGGAGTCATCTAAAAACGTGGTAGCAGTTATAGCAGTTATCGAACATGCAAGGTAGCATAGAGGCTTAAGTCAGTCCTGAGCAGAGCATTCTTGAAGCCTGAAACATTGCCAATTGTTACCAAGTCGGCCGGAAGCCTAGAGTACACGTTAATCGCACGAACAAAGAAAGAAGAAGTGCGAGCCTGGGTTCGTGCCCTGTGACGCTGTAGCATTGGTCTGTTCCCTCTAACCGAAAGATAGTACCTAACTGAACTGGTGCTGATTTTCACTTTTCCAAGTAGGTGTTTATGAAGCATAACGAGGTCACTTATTAGCCTTCTATATTCCAGAGTATGCATGCCTAGCATTTTGTAACGTTCAAGGAAAGGGAGGTCTCGGAGAGCAGGGGAAGTTCTAGCTAAGATGAGCTTGGAAGCACGACGTTGAATGCGTTCTAGTTCAAGGCTCAACACGGATGAGGTGGGATTAAAAACTGGTGAACAGTACTCAGCAATAGGCCTCACGTAAACATTGTACAATCGAGTCAGCAAGGTAGGATCTCGCGACTTTACCGCTTTCAGTAGACAAAATAGTCTCGAGAAAGCAGTCGAAACAGTGTGTTTTACATGATCATGAAACTTGAGGTCCTTAGAAACAAGAACTCCTAGGTCACGGACAGGTTCAGTGGTGGAAGGGATGGGCACATCATTGCAGTTGTAGGCGACTTTAGGGTTGTTGTGTCCTACTTGAAGAACGATGCATTTGTTCTCAGCTAGGTCGAGCCCATTTAGTAGGCAGTAATCAGAGACATTGTTGAGGAAGCATTGGAGGAGAGGTTGGTTGTCGAGAGTTTCGTCGGGATTTGCAAAGGCCTTTAAGTCGTCGGCAAAGAGTACAGTTGTCACATCTTCTACATGGCATTCTACCGAGATATCAGCAATGTAGAATATGAAAAGAAGGGGGCCAGTGCAACAACCTGCAGGAACACCACTGAGGCAGGGGCGCCTTTCAGAGAGACAGTGGCCTAGCTTGACAAGGAAGGTGCGACCCACAAGGAAGGATTTGAGCCAGTCAAGTGCTTTAAGACGGACGTTGGAAGCGGCTATCTTTGCGAGGAGGCGGTTGATTGGGATAGAGTCAAAGGCTCGTCGAAAATCAACATACAAAATATCGAGAGGATCACGAGAATCGACAGTAGAAGTCCACTGGTCATGACATTCAATGAGCTGAGTCGCAGTGGACAACTTCTTTCGAAAGCCATGCTGGTTAGGGGGTAGGATTTTAGCCGTTTCCCAGTGGTTTAGAAGGACATTGGCTGTATGTTTCTCCAATAGCCTGGCTAAGGAACAAGTTAAAGAGATGGGCCTGTAGTTTCGATGATCAGACTTGTCTCCTTTTTTTGGTATGGGTATCACATGGCTTTCTTTCCAAATGGCTGGGACAGAACCAGATTGGAGGGACATGTTGAACAGGAAATACACTGGATACGTGAGGGTAGCTGAGCATTGACGAAGTACAATGAAGGGCAGGTCATCCGGAGAGGTGTTGGCCTTGAAAGGAGAACCTTCAAGAAGGGCGAAGACATCTAACGGCGTGATGCTGAACGATCCAAGTTCCTCAGTGGCAGAGCTAAAATGCTGACTAATTAAAGAGTCTGACGACGGTGTAGAGTTGTAGCACGAGAGGAAATGTTCGGCAAAAAGTTCACATTTAGCGCTGTTTTCAGTGACCACTGTGCCACTGAAGTTTATTGCTGGAAGCTGAATGTTTTTATTCTTTAGTTGAGCAGAAACGTAT
The DNA here is from genome assembly GCA_020875895.1 of Aphelenchus avenae. Lineage (NCBI taxonomy): Eukaryota > Metazoa > Nematoda > Chromadorea > Rhabditida > Aphelenchidae > Aphelenchus > Aphelenchus avenae. Next base: position 229,517 of record JNEY01000158.1, on the reverse strand, counting down.
CGAAAAATCCTGTACGGGTTTTTAGCCAGGAGAAGTTTTTCTTTGTTTTGAAGGTATTTAGTCATCAGTTTCGAAAGCTTCCTTGACACAGCGTTAAACTTCGTGCGCACTGCCGGAATAGAGAGGTCTTTCCAGAGAAGTGATCTATACTCGTATAGCTTGCGAATGTACAGAGGCATTTCCTCAATTTTAAGCTTACGAGTACGGACCGGGATGAACATTGCAATGGCATGGTGCATGATGGCGTAGAAGCGGGATAAAGCGTCGTCAATGTCGGGACATGGGGAAAAGACAGCGTTCCAGTCAATTTGCCACAGAAATCGATTGAGGCCGAGGAAGTCTGCACTGCGGTAGTCGACAAACCGCTCACGGGCAGCACTAGTGAGTGGCATGCTAAACGAAAGCTCGATTGAGTTATGGTCAGAAGTCGAAAACGGTTCGCAAACAATGCAATCATTGCACGAAGATTCTAAAAATGAGTCAGAGACAAGTACAAGATCAAGCAGATTACTTCCACGCGTTGGTTTGTTGACAATTTGTACTAGTTGGGACGCGGAACAGAACGTTTTAAATTCGTTTTCAGCAGGAGAAGTGGGTACATCTGAACTTGAGTATGCACCAGGCAAATTGAAGTCTCCAAGTACTATTTGTTCGTAACTGTTTGAAACGACCTCCGCTAAAGCGTCATTCAGGGCACTTACCTCGTCGGCTGTGGCTGCAGGAGGGAGGTAGACTAGTGAGATGCGTACGCCGGATAAGGACACTTGATCGCAGATGTCGACGCAGAGGAAGTTGGCACTCTGGACTAGGCGAGAGGAAACAAGTGCAGTGGAGAGGCAGTTTTGAATGAGGAGACAAACACCACCGCCTGGCTTGGCTACTCTATCACATCTGAAAACTGAGTAATTCAGGCCACAAGTAAGCAACGAGTCAGGATATTTGTCAGAGAGCCAAGTTTCGGAGACTGCTACTACATGGAATTTGTATGAAGAAAGAACTAAGAACAAACTGCTAAGCTTATTACCTAAAGAGCGAGCATTAAAGTACAGCAAACGTATCTGAGTTTTGTCGGCTTCCGGTGCTAGTTTCCCTCGACGATGGCGCCGTTTCGGATCCAGCACTGCTTGCCCTGGGCGCGTCGTTTGCGGCATTCTTCGCGGAGCTGGAACTCGGCGTCGCGCTGCTCCTTGGTGAGGGACGGACGCACGTAGACCTCGGCGTACTGCGGGTCATTGCGGAGATGACGGGACGCGGAGAGGACAGCCCGCTGCATGGAGCGGGTAGCGAACACGACCTTGAGGAGACGCGGGCGCTCGTGGCTCGGCTTGCCCATGCGGTACGCAGCGACGATGCAAACCTCGGGAGGTGGCTGCAGCTGGGGCGGCGGTCGCTGGTCTGGTGGCTCCGCTGGTGGCTCGCCGGTCGGCAGCGGCGGCGGCTTGCACAAATCGATTAGCGCAAACACCGAGTTCTTCTCGTGGGCGTCCCGGACGACGCTGAGTGAGTCGGGACGTGCCTCGGGCAGACCGGAAATGACGATGCTGCGTTGCCTCTCGAGTTCCTGCGCAGAAGGCGCAGAATCGGAGACGGCCTGAGAGTTTACGGACTGGAGCAGGAGAGTGACGACGCCGCACAGCAAATTTATCACGTGAACACCAGGGTCGCTAGCATTCGCCGTGGTAAATTGCTGCGCAGCTTCCAGCGCAGACTGGACTTGCGTAAAGAGCTGGGCAGGCGGAATAACGCTCTTTGAAGGCGACTGCAGCGAAGCGGCGGTCGAGTTGCGCTTGCGAGAGTCGGCGCGAAAGTTGCCGTTGAAAGTAGAGGGCACAGACATTTCGGGCTGGGGTCGGTCGGTCAGCGGTGTTTATTCCCCGCGAGAGAAGACACGACCGGCGCACACGGACGTAGCCGAGTGACGTGACTAGGCGCATACCCATGTCGGACATTCGGAAAACGTTCACTCACCAGAGACACATAGGCCAAATAGTGACGAGGCAAATGCGACGAATAGCTCTCGACAAAACCGCGTATGCGCTTCGACAGCAACTGGCACTTGTCGACCTCCGTCCGAGTCAGAAAGCGGACAGCGTCAACAACAACAAAGATACAAAGACGCCCTGTAGTAAACGGACATGCAAGCATGAACCGTGCAGGGCACACATCCAGCTACGGATGTGTGATTAGCCGTCTGTCCGGAATATTGCAGATCTGCGGGTGGCTAGCCCTGGGGATCGAATTCCGGCGCATCTTCCCACAATGTGGTACCCATTTCACCGACCGCGGACGGATAGCAGGCTGGGTGGACCATGGCAGCGTCCAAGAGCACGTCTTCTGACACAAACATTTGGGTAAGCGGAACAGAAGAAGTTCTAACGCGGATTTTAATGAATCGAAAGTATTCTCCAGAATGTTATGCTTTATATACGTAGCAGGTGCCAAGTTACGTCGTACAGTGGCTTGTCTGGTTGAGCATGCTGACGTGTGGTTACGCAGTTCAAGGTTTATTAGTGTGTGAATGCGCCGTATGGCAGTGTCCGGATATTTTCGCATGTTCGTTGTACTTAATAGATCTAACGAGAAAGCCACTGGCGACGCTATCCTTTCGCGTGCTCTTACGCGCAGAGCGAAGAAGCTGACGTGTTTCAAAGAGCGATGTAAACAGTTCGCGTCGGCAGCTACGTAGATATTAGAGGCCGTGGGAACGGTCGCGAGCATTCAATTGCTCGTCGGTGCTTTTGGACAAGTGTGGGTGACATATACTTTTTGGTGGGTGGCTGACTCCACTCCATCATTGTCACGTAGGCGTCCCAAACATACAAATCATAAGCTTCAAAGCATCATTCCGTGAGTCCCGAACAAAAGCGTGGTGAAGAAGCGAATAACGTAGATGAAGCAAGAAGTACCGACGATGGCGGCAACAACGGCGACGATGACAATGAGTTTCGTCGTTCGTCAAAAATGCAGTGCACAAAGGCTGAATTATGCAGTCTTCATCCGGTACCGAATGCAGCAGCATGCAGTGTGCACGATTTAAAATACTTGAACAACACGGCTAGCTAGCGTCGCTGCGTGCATGCTGTGCACGCGAGAGTCTCGCAAAATGTAGTGCAAGGATATGCTAGGGCCTTTGTGAACTGCTCCATTTTCTGGTTTCTCAGTGGGTTAGGCAGTATGTTGGAGGATCAAAAAATTAGGGGGTGGTCGACGTTAAAATTAAAAAAGGTTCGAATCCTTACAGACTAAAGCACTGGTCTGGATTCGATGCCAAAAAGTTTGCATTACCCGGTCTTGTCTGATATCATTCGATATCCCCTGAAGAGTTGACTGAAGCCCCAAAATAATAGCTTGCTCGGACATGTACGAAAAAAGTTATGACCCGCCAACATTTTTGCTTACCTGCCTGCCAAAGCGTCTCGCTGTTCATGCTTTTCACGGCGAGGAAAAAAGTCAACCCTACATCTGGCTTGCGCAAAGAAGCCCCCCAAAGAATATGCCTAGAGGAACGTTGACGTCTCCCAGTCGAAGTGCTCCATTGCTAGGCGCCGGTAGAGAGAATTTTCGGTTCGGTTTCTGGCTAAAAAAACTGGTGTTATTGCCTCCGCTTTTTCTTTTGTACTGTCCTACAGAGGTGGCGCGGGGGTCGAGGCTGTCAGCTTACGGCTGCTAAAGGGGCAGAGGATTTCCTCAAAAAATCAGGAATCAACATTATGGTATTGCTTTACGCTCTTAGTAAACCGTTCGTTGTTTCTAAAGCGTAAGTAGGCGTAGTCGTTGCGTAAGGAATATGTCAACAGAAGCTTTTTATTTGTCTTGAGCTCACAATCCCAGAAAGCTCAGGACAGCCTGGCGCAATTCGTCGTTAATGCAAAGGTTTCGATGCTCGTCGATCTGCAGCGCCGAATTGAAGAACCGAAGCCTCAGGGCTCGATAACCATCTCTATAAGTCAGCCAGTCCTTCAGTATGGTAACGGGTTGCACTTCGCTCTGCCGTCGATAGACAGCCACCTGTCGCTTTTCGGAGTCCGTCCATTGCATGTTCGCTTGGCACACGAAACGGAAATCCGCACTGGTGAGTATTTCTCGTATGGCGGGGCACGTTCCGTTAAGATACTCCACGAAGCTCCATTGCAACTCCATGTACCGAAGAGGAAGGCCGGCAGTGAAGCCGGAAACCAAGAGTGAGAGAACGTCCAGATTAGCTGATGCGCGGATTTTGGTGAACGCTTCAACAGTTATCCTGAGAGCGGTTACGTGGCCAGCGTGAATAAATCGCTCTATGAGAGCGCTGTCCGAAGGAAGATCTACCTGAAAGATACGACTTTGGTTTTCCATCTCCCAGTCAGTCAGTCCACCCAGTCAGCCGCCCGCGGATCGGTCGCGTATTTTCGCTGCGGTCTTGTTTTGCACTTTCACAAGACCAGAGGAGAAATCAGTCCCTGCGCCTCGAGTGTAAACTCTCCCTGCAGCCTTTATACGCCGTGCTGACAAATCCTTTCCTGTGCCTTTAATTGCCGCCTGGGTGATCGGCGATTGAAGCGCAAGCGGCTTTTAGCTCGCTGGTCCCACTGTGGTGAGATTTGCTGCCTAACTGTGTTCGAGTGAGTATTGTGCCGTCTTTAAGTGCTCTGTTTTCCAGAGACTTGCGAACCTCTACCTAGCCCCGGCAGGTACCTTGTTCTGCAGCTTTTCTCCACATAGCAGCTCAGCTTCTTTGGAGAGTGGCGCCTCCCGGTCGATTCAATCGTCCAGCTGCGTTCTTCTTTCTTTACCGCACACGCTCAAGACATTCCGTGCTCTGTTTGTGCAGAGACTAACGAACTTCTACCTAGCCCAGGCAGGTATTTTGTTCTTTTGTCTACA
>JNEY01000158.1:200020-223393 GCA_020875895.1 Aphelenchus avenae | reverse complement strand
TAGCTTAATGTTCGTTTGCTGGTTATAAGTTCTGCTGCTTTAACCCAATGCTTTATAGCCTTCTTCCTGACATAGTGTGCACCGGCAAGCCCAGGACGCGCATCTACGCCACCCACATCCGACGCAGTCGAAAGCTGCTCTCCGATGCTCAGCCCCATGGCCGCCGAACTTCCGCAGATTCTCGATGCAGTGGACAGACGCTCCATTCCGATGCTCGACTCCGTTCCATGCGATGCCACCGTGACGACACGGACGCCTCTCCTTCACAGCCGTGCCATACCCGACAATCTTAACTCTTCTCCGCAGTGTTCCATCACCCTCCTCATCCGACGACTTCCTGTTCGACTGCTTCACTCAGCTCGTTCAGAGCATAGCACTCCATCTAGGCGATCCTACATTTGTGTTTCGGCATCACCACTTTCCTTTCGGGACGTATTGTGATTTACCTCCTGTGCCACAACATCCTTCGCTAATATTCACTTGCGTTATACCATTTGCCGACTGTTCAGTTCCATTTTCGCTACTTTCCTTGGCCGATATCGCGTCACCAGTTTATTCTGGTAAATAAATACATACATACATACATACATCTATGTAGAGGGGAATTTTGTCTTACAATCAAGTCATGCACTGTGGGGCTTGCCCACGAAAGCCCGCTAAGGCGAGAGGAGGGCGACTAAGTTTACCAAAAGGTTAGCGGGAGTGTCCGACAAAAAGAAATCATTCGTGACCATTCATCAAATCGTGTCGAGCCAATCACATCGACCAGGCACAAGGCCACCATCTCTTATTTAGATGGTCCCTACCGTGCATGAAGCTGTATGGCCCGCAGGCACACTTACCGTATTTCTTCGAATATTGCCCCAGGGGCTATATTTTTCGGAAGGGATTTTTTCGGAAAAAATAAATTTTAAAATTATTTTAAATTTTATTTGTCATCAGTAAGGCTCGTTCTCCATTCTAAAATTCTTATTTTATCGTTATATATCGAAATATGGCTTTAGATTTGAAGTCCGCACACCCCAGATGCGTATCTAGAAATCTTTGGGTGGGGCTATATTAGAGGGGGGGGCTCTATTAGAGGGGGGCTATATTAGAAGAAATACGGTAAACGCGTAACCAATAATGGTCCACTTACGAGCAAAAGGCTGACAGCTTTAATCCCTTCGAATGACGCCAGCGAAGTAATGGATGCGACGTAGCCGCAGAAGAGGATTCTGGCCTGCCAGCGCAAGACCGCATTTGACGAAAGCGAGTGAACAAACGACGTCTGGCGGTCGCTAACAGGTGAGTACCGCTCGGAAAGCGGTTGTCTAACTGCGAATTGATCCACGCAAATTTGCAGCTAAATGAATGAGTAAGCAGACAACTTCATCGATGCCAGGAGAGTAAATCACAGGCGAGCAACATCGGTTATGCTAAGTTCTTCCTGGACGCTGCTCGAGGGCTACTCGACCTCTTGCCAGCCCTGTGCAACGGGGCTTTCAACCGAGGCCTGATAAGTGGGCCACTGTCTCATAGGGCAAACCGAAAAAATGCCTTAGCTTGATTTTTGTAGTACTTAGCCTAAACGCAGCAAGTGCCGTAATAGCGATTTTCAACTTATTTTGGCAAAAACAAATCTAAAGTTTGACCAAAATGTTTTACCAGCAAGTATGTTACCCGGTGCGGGTTTTGGCTCCGCTGAACCCTTACGCTCCGGCCTAATGGGCCGGACCACTTTGTGAAATTACTCTTATCAGCTTAACCTCTCACACAAGTTCTACTGGACATTTCGAACATACGTTGCTAAGCTCCTCCAAGAAGCCCGATCGAGAGATCGGTTGTGGTGGATGGTCTAATATTACCTGACTTAATATGGGAGTCAAATTTCCGTTTTCGAACATATACTTAGGTAGAATTTTCCGGATTTTAGATCTCTTACTGGGAGCGTGGGTCAAAGGGTCAGTGGGATCCATACGGTAAGGGTAGTCACGCTATTAAGCTTCTCCACGAAGTCCGATCGAGCGATTTCTTCCAGTTTAACGCTGATACGCAGACTGTGAAGTTTCGAGTTGCGAACGAGTCGAAAGACGTCGCCCGCCTGAGTCGTCAGGTCCGTCAGCGTCCTGCGTCGCGAAGGTGGCAGGCTTCGAAGTCGATTGAGCCGTCCGCTCTGGTGCTCTATATTGGTGATTAGTTAGGCGCTTCCATAAGGTTCTCAGCTGCCGTGCAACCAGAACGGCCGTTTCTCGTGACTATTTCTCGGAACAAAATACACCAGAAAAATGGTATTCCATAACAAAATTTTGGCACGAAAATATTCGAACTTTCTCCGTATTTTCTGCACGAAGGGTTACCCTAAGGCAAGAACGGGCACGTAGACGGGTTCGTTCTATGGTCTATCCCGCCGCTCCGCGTTCCTGTGAACAACGGAAACGGCACTCAAAACGGGCGCGAGGTCCGACACTAGACCAACTGCTGGATTGCAAGGATCTACCATTATGGGTGGAAATATTTGCTCACCAGTACGACGTAGGCCAAATGGTGACGAGGCAAATGTGACGAGTTGCTGTCGACGAATTCCCATATCCGCTTCGATAGCAACTGGCACTTGTCGACCTCCTTCCGAGTCAGAAAGCGGGCAGCGTCCAAGAGCACATCGTCTGACAAAAGCATTCCGGTGAGCAGACCAGAAGAAGGTAGTTTGGACTTGTTAGTTTCTAAGGCTGATTTTACCTGACCGAAAATATGCTCAAAAAGCTGTTATTTTATACGCGTGGCATAGCCAAGACAAGTCGTTCAGTGATTCGTAATTAAGTATGATTCCCATAGGATTCAAGTTCACTAGGCTCTGGCGTGCGCTAACTGCGCACGCAGCGTATCAGGAGACTGTGCCGTGAACGAAGGCCTTCCCGGGTTTTACAAGAGTTTTGCCCAGTAACTATTTCCCTTACTGGACGTTTACCAACAAATCCGTTTTCGCTATAGCCAATGATTTATATGCGTGGGTATGAGGTTTCTCATATAGCTCATTGTCCTTATAGTGTCCTAAGTTAAGACGTTCAGTGACTCATGTGTTAAGAACGAATAGCCGTCGTTTACTTGCTTCCCGCGTGCGCTATCAGAACACTGAGCTATATGAGAAATCCTCATACTGAAGCAAGTGCGAAGGCCAAAAAGCATCGTGTTCCGCAAAGTTCCCAAACCGAATCAGATGTTTTTTCGTTCACTAGATCTGCCCCCGGAACTGGGCATTTTGATCAACTTTTGGGCTAAATGGAAATGGCTTCTGCCGGCGAAATTTCAGACAACCGCGTAATTCCTGGAAAGGCGCTCGTGACGATAGCACAAAACATAGCACATCAGTGCTCGGACCCGACACCCGACTGGACGCGACCCCGACACCTGCCTATCGGTCCGACTTTTCACCCAACCCCGATTTTTTTACTGCAGGAAAAAGCTGTTACCTGCCTTTAAATGTTTGAAAATTACACTGTTAACCTTGGAAATCGGCGTGGTCCGGCTGTCTAAGTCTATTATAGCCCAATGGAAAAATTAGAGAAAAATGAGAAATTTTAGCCAATGGTCGGCTTTACCCCATGCACATGTGTGTGCCATCTCAGTTTCGCCTCGTATGCATGTGCATGGCCATAATTTTTACGTCGTACCCAGCGCTTCGTGCGTAGCCTGGAAGGAAATGCAGGTTTCGGATGACTACGACGTAGCGCGTGTAGTCGTGTGTGTATGTATCTGCGTTCGGTACCGAACGCACAAACATGCGGTTTCCATGTTTCCAAAAGAATTCGTTTAGTCCACCAACAAGCAATCAATAATCCAATCACAGAACAAATTTAGGGACACGAGACACTTATGTAATGTAATTCAGCGATAAGATGGGGACATTTCCGAATTTTTTCCGAATGGGCACGGGCTTTTGAAGCTATGTTTACCAGTGTTCAGCACACGCGCAACCTTGTTCTTGACATCTACCACCGTGAACTGCATCCCACCCCCAGAAAAAGACGACTTTTAGAACGACTCTTTAGAGTGGCTTTTTAGGAGACACTCCTAAGAAAACGCGTCCCAAAAAGGCGCCAAGTGCAAGTATTTATTTTTCATCGAGCTAACCATCAATCAAAGTTAAGGGCTGCCTGACGCAATTCGTCGTCAATGCAAAGATTTTCATGCTCGTCGATCGCTAACACCAAACGGAAGAGTCTAAGCTCCAAGCCTCGGCGTCCATCAGGATAAGCCACCAGGTTCCTCAGTACGGTAACGGGTCGCACGTCACTCTGCCGCTGATAGACAACCACGCGTCGCTTTTCGGCGTCGGTCATTCGAAAGTGTGCCTTGCCGACGGAACCAAAGCCGGCTCTGAAGAGAATTTCTTCTATGGCTTCGCGAGTTCCGCTAAGATAGTCCACGGATTGCCATTCCAACTCCACGTAACGAAGAGGAAAGCCGGTGGTAAAGCCGGAGATAATGCGAGAGACAAAATCAAGAGTAGCCGACGCACGAATGCCGGCCCACGCTTCAACCATTATCTTGAGATCGGGCACGTAGCCAGCGTAAATAAATCGCTCTATTAAAGTGCGATCGGATGGAAGATCTGGCTGAAAAACGCCGGTTAGTATACAAAAGGAAAGTGAAGACTGCACGACCTTCGTGAACCTTCAGTGAACCCGACAATTTATGTTAAACTTGTTGATTTTATTATCGCATTGACAGGCCAAGAACCCCCGCTTCCCAAGTTTGGACAACCGCTTTGTTCCATTGGAGTCCCTACTCCTGAAAATGATCCCGCCACTAACTTGCCAGCTAGTCATCAAGAGTAAGTGTATCCGAAATCGAAAGCCACATTCGAATGTGTAACGATGAACCAAGCATTACAAGACACCTACATCCAAAGAGTGTCTAAAAAAGGCCGATTTACTATCCATCGACGCTGCCGGAGTCGGATAAAATCGAAAATGAAAAACAATTGTTGCTTTAGATAAAACAAGTGTTAAAACAACAACAAAATAGAGAAAAAAGAAAATATAATACACAAAAACAAAAAAAATTATTTGTTTAGAACAAAAATTAAGTGTTTGTTTAAAACACAACGAGGGTGGAAAAAATGGCAGATGCCTAACAGGAATGGGGACATTAGAAAATCAAACCGAATCCGAATCCGAATGTCAAAAAATAAACCGAAGCGAATCCGAATCCGAACCTCGGAAAATGTACCGAATTTCCGAATCCGAAGTTCGGTACCATCCCTGATGCCTAACACTTACGAACGAAAAGCAGATGCCTTCAATCCCTTCGAATGACGGCATCGAAGTAACGGCTCTGACGTAGCCGCACCGAAGAACAATGGTCTGCCAGTGAAAAAACGCGTTTGATATACGCGAGTGAACCAAAGGCGTATGGTTGTCGCTAGTAGGCGAGTACCGCTGGGCAAGCGGTCGTCCTAGAGAGAACTGTTCGACGCAGATTGGCACCTAAAAGGGGCTCGTAGGCAGCAACGTTCATTTATTCGTGTCGAGATAATTGGTCAGGCGGCCAGCGGCCAAAAATAAAAGCTGACGTTTGTTTATTCTCCGTAGGCCCCTTACATCGATATTCACTTTTTCTATAAAATCTTCCCTTCTGCCCTATAATCCTTACGTTATTAAGTTCCTCCACAAAGCCCGATCGAGAGATTTCCTCCAGTTTAACGCTAAGGTGCAGATATTCCAGTTTCGAGTTGCGAATGAGTCGAAGAACGTCGCCTGCTTGAGCCAGATCCATGAGCGTCCTGCGTTGCTCCGACAAAGCTCCATCGTCATGAAAGTGGCAAGCCTCGAAGTCGATCAATCCGTCCACTCGGGTGCTCTAATTGAATGCGCTTGCACGGTTCGGGAGGGGGGGATATGCAGGTCCCATGCTTTATCTGCCGCCCGAAGCAATTTGAACAATGGCTTCACCAAATTTCACACAGTATCACGTAAATATTTCAACCTAAATCAGGGCAATGTAGGCTGACGTGGCTAAATTCTGGCAAAATTGGCCACCACGACCGCCACGAACTAAAAGCTTGTAAAACGCAGACTATGAAATAAACGTTTGAGCAATATGAGCAATGGGGCAGAGACTTGGAGCTGCACACGCGGAATTTGTTGCTAATCCCGGCCCCGTTATCCCGGCGGTCCAGGTCTTGGCACGGTCATCTGGAAAGTCTCTGGCAAGGATCTCTTGCGTTGTGTCTGGAAAGATGCTCTCACCAGAGACACACAGGTAAGTAGTGACGAGGGCAAAGCGACGCATGGCTGTCGACGAATCCTCGTAAACGCTTCGACAGCAATTGGTACTTGTCAACATCCGTACGAGCCAGAAAGCGGACAGCGTCCAAGAACACATCGTCAGGTACGAGCATTCCGGTGAACGGAGTGAACAAAACAGAATAGAAGGAGAGAGTTTGTGGATTCGCCAGTTCTAATGCAAACTTTAACGAACCGAAAGCGTTCTGCGGAAAGTTGTTATCTATATGCGTTGCATGCGCCAAGTTAGGACGTTCAGTGGCTCGTTTGTTTAAGCATGCATCGCCGGGATTAGAAATTCGCGGCCTCTTGCTGACGCTAACGCGCACGTTCCTATGGGTAACCCTCGGAGGATTCACAAGAATATTGACCAGTAACGATTTCTGTTGTCTGACCATTACTGGCCATATAGGTACCAAGGAACTCGTTTTCCAGTCCCTACTCCAGCACGCACCTATCAGAGCTGTAAACTTCTCATGATTCTATCCGAATCCGATGCCCAGAAATATTACCGAAGCGAACTTTAACAAAGACCAGAAAGCAAAGCACCGAGTTTACGGACAAATATCGAAGCGCATCCGTATCGGGTGGCGAAAAGTACCGAGTTGGCAAATTTCAAGTTTCTCGTTCACTGGATCTGCCCCGGTACCTGGCATTTTTGACTATTTATGGCTTAATTAGACACAATGGTTTCTGCCGGCGAATCCTTTGGCGCTCGTGGGGGTAATAAGGCATGCACTGGACAGGCGATGTCCGAGGAAACTGAACGCAATTTTGTCTTAAAAAGCGGAAAATTCCGTCGACACACGCCCAGACGCGATTTTACACGCGACTTTATACGCTTGCAGGTGCAAACGTGGGGAAAATATGTTTTTAACCAAATCCGAACTTCCGAAGTCAAACAGCACAAATTTTCGAAGTTCCCAAATCCGAAGTTCGGGTCCAGTCCAGGCACATATCTCAGTTCTTCCTGCTGCCGGCGCAGCTCTGCTTTGTTCATGCATTGATTTGACGGAAGGTTTACCACTTAGTGCGTTGCCGGGAGGGAAATGCGCATTACCCCCATGACGCATGGCGTAGCGCGAGCATGACGACATGCAGGTATAAACGCATGCTAGCCCGACATAACAAAAGAGAAGGACAACCCAATACATACAAGCTTCTTTTTAGAGCTTTCGTTAGCGACTACACACGGGTAGCGCGTCGATTTCCGTGTGTTCCGGTTGAGTGATACCCATAGCTTTCTGGACAGCATTATTCCTGTCGTAACTCTGTTTGTGCAGCCCTGTATCGACCCTTACATGTAAGCGTAAAGCATAAGCGTCTGCACACTTCTTCGAGTTCCTCTTCCTAAGGGGCGGTAACCCGCAGTAATTCACAAAGCATCCAAAGCTGTGGAGTGTCGGCAGTTAAGTCCTGCACGGCGTCACTTTGTTAGAAGACGTCGATACCTTCAAGGTACTGTCCGTCTTCGCCGTCGACTACGACTCATCTCTCAACCTTCCGAACTCTTTTGATGTTCGCTATGGCCGTCATGAACAGAGACGTGGAGATAAATCGAATAACGTAGAGGTTAAGACGGACGTTACCGACGATGATAGCAACGACGTTGAAGAAGACGTCTGGGGATTACAACATGTTCTAACTTCATGGATTGCCTTTTATGCTCGCGTTTCTCAAGTTATCCACCGAATGCTATTCTGTTGGGGCTTTATTGCGGTTTTGCCTTAATTTATGAAATTCAGAATCAATGGAGCTGAAAGCGTCCGGGGCAGAACTGAAAGGTTAGCAACGGGCTAGTAAATTAAGGAAAAAATCAATGTTTGATTATTTCTAAATTTGTCATTATGTGCCAGAAATGAACCTAAAATAAGTCTTGTCCTTTACCCTTCCCACCTGTTAAGTGAGCCGGTGTTGATCCGCAAGAAATCATTCGTTCCGCTTTCTCTGACGCGATAAAGTTGGGAACTGATTTGCCTACTCAAGGATAAAAAAGTAACGGTCAAATAAATAACGCGACTTCGTAATGCACAACATATGCGAGGTTGTGCCGAGTAAAGCATCGAACCTGTTGAACCGGTTCCGAGGACGCCGGGAAAGTTTACGCAGCTGCCGGTTCGGACCATTATCGACGCTTTTTGAAAAACGTCAGTTTCGCTGATCGCGTCAGAGCACGCGAAAGGCTAGCGTTCCCAGTCCTTCCGTTATTGTTAGCCTAGTGCATGCAGCGAACATGTGAAATAACCGGACGCTCTCATACGGCGAAATCGCTGAATAATAAACACTTCAATCCTGTCCGTGCATGCTCCACAACGGGAGTCCACTTAACGACCTTACTTGGCGCCTGTTAGGTCGAACGCTTATAAATAAAACCTTTTTGAGAATATTTTCGGCTCATTACATAATCTCCAACTTTCGCCGACGTTAAGAATTATCGCCGACTTTCCTCGTCGCTATATGGAGCTCGAATGGCAGTACGTGGACCACCTTAGCGGATTCCGCCTCGCCATACAACGACTACTCACTAACGCAGGCTTCCACTTTGTCGGCGCCGCGTACATTCAATTGACGGACACCTTAAAGAAGCGGCGCGTAGTTGTCTTTCGGCGACATGGCGACTCGCCGAAAGACACTGTTACCGTCCTGACGAACCAGGTGTTCTATAGAAACGGCCATCTAGGCCTGAAGCTTGGCTTCTTCAGTTCGGCGTTGATGATCGACGAGCACGGAAACCTTTGCATCAGCGACGGGCTGCGCCAGGCAGTCCTTATCTTTCAGTGATTGTGAGCTAGACTTAAATAAACATTTGCTGAACATATTTGTTTGCCAGAGAGGACGTTAACGACTCAGAAACAATTTTGATCGGTTTACGCTTCAGAAAAATACAAACGGATTACTAAGAGTACATTACTAAATGAGCGTACAGGAATACCGTTTCGCTTTAGCTTAATCTCTGTTGACTAGGATGCGGCCTGACCCCCCCCCCACCCCTCCGACCCGACAACCCGACCCGGAATGTCGGCTGGTCGACTGGCTGCCGAACATTATTGTGGACTCCCCCCCCCCTCCTACCCCAGTAAGCAGGCCGTAAGCAGCCCCCATAAGACAATAGAATAGAGAAAGTGAAGTAAACATACCAGGCACATGTTTAAAAAATGGTAGAACACACTGAAAATTTGCTCTGTCGCCGCCTAGCGGCGGACTATTCCTCCACATGAGCCAACCTGACGGTCCCAGTTAACCGGGGTGCAAGCTCTGCATTGCCCCTCAACCCATGTATTGACCTACGGAATTTCTAAATGCTCTCCAAGCACGCGAGTCTGGACGATATAGCGGCATGAGCCCGGCGACGAACTGTGCCTCGGAATTCAAAGTTGTATGAATGCAAAACACAAATAATAGGAACAAGGCCTCGTTTAAGGAGGACAAAAACTAGCGTGATGTATGGAAGTGTCTAGTCCTCCCATTGAAAATTATTCTAAAGTTTTGTCTGCAAGTGGAGGGAAAAGACTCTTCTATAGCGCGCGAGTACGGTGCCGTTCCAACTCTCAAAGTCTCATTCCCTCCTGCTTCTAGCCTTGGGGGGGGGCTTCCAGAAAAATATGTAATCATTACATCGCCTTTTTGACCCCCCCCCCTCCCCCTGTAATCAAAATGTAATCAGGGGTCTCCTCTTATACGTATTAGTTTAGAAGGATGTTATTCGACATTTTGAAGCATAAAACATCGTTTGATGTGACACTTTAATCACACTTTTTTGCTATTTTGTGCCTTGGTCCCCTCTTTGGTGCTTACGCTCGATGTTACATTTTAGGCCGCCGCATGCGCTCATAGCAAAATTTTGGCTGTATCGGCTTAAAATGCTTCAAACTGTGGCGATTTCTGAAAACACCAACAGTTTTTTGGCCATTTCGTGAAGCTTGCAATGAAAAACATTGGCTCAAAATCTGCCCAAAACGGGCCATACTCGGTGAAAAAATGGCCCGCCGCAGGCGACACCAACGAAATTTTAGGTGAAAATTTGAGAAATATAGTAAAAATTCGCTCTGGGCGCGCCTAGCGGTGGGCCATTTTACCTAGTGCTGATTACGTAATCAAGGCCTTGGCCTCCCCCCCTCCCCCTGTAATGAAATGTAATCAGAGTCCCGGTCCCCCCTGTAAGGATTACGTATTTTCTGGAAGCCCCCTAAAGTTCCGTTCGCAAAAGTTTTCGCTGTCGGTTAATGTTTGGACACGGCCTCCTCCTAACTTCGCGGTGCAGCTGTCGTCGAGAAGAGTGTGTCGAGCGACCTTGACGCTCTCGGCCGCACCGACCTCGCCGAGAGCAAGATCGATAGACACTCGATCACTTTTTCCGTGCGCAAAGCGACCATTTTCGCGTCATTGCTAGCGCTGTTTTGCACAAAACAGCAAGTCGTTTTCAGTCACGGAAAACCGACTTTAGGAATTAATGAGCGAAGTCCCGTCGGCTAATGCCAGTGGGGGTGCCGAGGACGAGGCGTCGCGTGCGAAGAAGCCAAGAGTGGAAGAACCGGGGAACAGTCAGTAAGTTAATCCGTAGCAGCTTTGATTGTAGCATATTGAAATGAACAAGCGTACACCCAAAAAAACAGACAGCTATGTTATATATTAGTTTAGGCTCGGCTTGCAGACAACTACTGATGCTGGACCGCGAAGCTTCAGCTCTTCAGGAGGTAAGATGCCTCTACCCTGAAGAAACGCCCCATTAAGTTTCTGTTAGAATTTCGGACAATTTCTTCGGCCACGCACAGGTACCATGCGGATAGCGGCATTGTAGGGCGAAGTGTTTAGGGCCAATGAATTGTTTTTGTGCCAGTTCTGTTGCAAATACGGATATAGGACATTGGCCTAAAGTCTTGGGCCTCAAATCTGAACACCCGTACATGCAAAATATCCGGACGCTCCCGATAGGCAAAATCGCTAACTAATAAGTTATTAGGTAGTCTTAGAATGTAAGGAATCAAAACTCTGCTCTATTCTGTGCACGGGAATGTTTGTATCCGAAGATGTGCTCCTGAACGCTGCGTGCTTTCTGACTCGGAGAGAGGTCGTCAGGTGCCAGTTGCTGTCGAAGTGGATGCGAGACTTCGTCGACAGGAACTCGTCTCATTTGCCTCGTCACTATTTGGACTATGTCGAAATGGTGAGTGGAATCTCAAGAGAAACGGCAAGGGGGATCACTGATTTAGACCACCAGAGCGGATGGCTTGTACGACTCGAAGCCTGCCACTCTCACGACGCGGGAGCTTCATCGAACCAACGCAGGACGCTGACGGATCTAACGCAAGCGGGCGACGTTTACTATCTCCTACGCAACACGAAAGTGAAATTTCTGCACATTGGCGTTCAAGTGAAAGAAATCTCTCGATCGGGCTTCGTGGAGGAGCTTAATAACGTAAGCTGCTGTGCGCATGCAAGGGGTCGGGTAGCCGTCGGACCAGTGATGTGTTTTCATCGTGATGTTCATAAACCTCCTCGTGATGAAACCCGTGATGATAATCACGGTCGCCGAAAAGCGATTCATCGTGATGAAAACTGGTTTTCATCACGATGTGATGATGATGATGATGAACATCATGGGCTAAAATCGGGCTAACCCATCATTATATTTCATCATACATCGGGAACCATTATGATTTCTAATTTCCTTCCTCAGTATGTGTTTCTCTTCTGTTAGAGCATTTATGGACAGTTTCAGCATGGATGAATTGACGAAAACGCGTTCAAAACTCAGTTTCCTTCATGAGTAAACCCGTTTTCATGCGAAAAAACCGTTTTCATCGCGAGGAAAACCGTTTTCATCACGATGAAAACCGTGATGATCATCATCGGGGCTGAAAACGATTCATCATGATGAATACCAGTTTTCATCGCATCGCGACGATGAATGATCATCATCATCACGAGTGTCGAAAAACGATTCATCATGATGAAAACTAGTTTTCATCATGACGTGATGATGATGATGTTGATCATCATCATCACGAAATTTCGAAGTCCACGTCACTGCGTCGGACAGCAGCCAGGAACACCTTAAAAATAGCACGCTTAAATTTTTTAAATTAGCTCAATATACGACCGAAATGGACAAAAAATGCATCGTGCTCGGTATTTTCCGTAACCCGGGTTTAAAACTGCATACGGGGGAATGTCGTTCGCAAATGTACAGAGAACATAATGCGTTTCAGTTCAGTTTTGTACCGCAATGAGAGCTCATAACTCCTCGGCCCCAGAGCCCGAGACCCGGAGGGACCCGGTCTCATCAGGCCCTCGGGCGGTCCGACTCCGATATATGAGACTGCGTGCCCATTGCGGGTCGCCTGGCCGATCGAGTCGTCATGAATTTATTGAGCTACCTGCTTGCGAGTCGCTTTAGCTGCAAATCTGCGTCGAGCAGTTCTCACTTGGACGGCCGCTTGTGGAGCGGTACTCGCCTATTAGCGACCGCCAGACGTCGTTGGTTCACTCGCTCGCGTCAAATGCTTTTTTGCGCTGGCGAACCGAGGTTCTCTTCTGCGGATACATCAAATCCATTGCTTCAGTGCCGCCATTCCAAGGTATCAAAGGCGTCTGTACTTCGTTCGTAAGTGCATCATTCGTGGCTACTAGTGGACATTTTTATTTTGTGTTCTACTTCTTACATGACATGAGGCGGCGAAGGCGAACCTGACCATGTGTGGAAAAATTTGTAAAATGGCAAGACTAGTTTTCTGGAGAAATCGTCAGTTTTTCTCTGCCATTTTCAGCGATTAATCGGCGTTTTTTTAGCCGGACCTCCCTTCGGATAGCGCTCTAATAGAGCGCTTTATTCACGCTGGCTACGTGACCGATCTCCGGATACTGGTTGAAGCGTGGACCCATTCTCGTGCCCTGGCTACTCTTGAATTCTACCCTCGCATGATCTCCGGCTTTACCACCGGCTTTCGTCTTCGTTACTTGGAGTTGGAATGGCAATTCGTGAACGTTGTCAGCGGAATTCCCTCGCCGTACAAGGACTGCTGACTGAAGCCGGCTTCGATTCCGTCACCGCGAGCCTCCAACTGACGGACTCCATAGAGCGGCGCGTGGTTGTCCGTCGGCGACAGAGCGACGTACGACCCGTTACCGCCGTGAGGAACCAGGTGGCTTATCCCGATGGCCACCGAGGCCTGGAGCTTAGACTCTTCAATTCGGCGCTGGTGCTCGACGAGCAAGGAAATCTTTGCATCAACGACGAGCTGCGCCAGGCAGCCCTCAACTTTCTGTGATTATGCGCTTGAAGAAAATAAACGTTTGCGTTGACACACTTTGTTGAGCAGCGACGATGTCCGGTTATACTTGATAAAAGCGCGAACGTTTACTAAGAGAGCGTCCGGAAATGCCGTAATGCATACATATTCTTGATTTTAGGACCACTTCTTACCCCTATAAGCAGGGCGTTAGCAGAGGCCCATCCTCTCGGCTAGCCCATGAGACAGTGAAAAAGTGGAAGCGGGGGCGAAACGACAAGATACACTGCTGGTCAAAAACATGGGATACCAGGTGTAAAATCAAACACGACCGAATAACTCTAACAAAACGAACAATACCGGGTGTCGTTCATAAGGACAATTGTTCCTTGAGCTTTTAAGAAGAAAATAATGCACAAACGGGTTCTGTAGGTCAAAAACCAAAATTTTTTGGAATTCTTGTAGACAGGCCCCAAAATTTTGGGTGGACATAAAACATGGGACACTCCGGAAAAACACAATAGAAGTGCACGTAGGACACGTCTTGATTGCTGGTTTAAAAGGGCGAAAGGTGATACCGTATTAGTCCGAATAGAAGCCGACGGCTTCTGTTTTTCGAAGGTTGTGTGGCTTTCGATAAAAGTAGTAAAGGGTCCCCCTACGCTTTTTGCTAATTTTTTGAAAATTTGGTGACAAAAAGTTCTCGTCTAGGATGAAGTTTTATGCTCTGGAACGTATTCTAGAGATGTCTCCGTGACAAGTGAACTTTTTTATTTTTGGGGATCGGCTTCTGTTAGGGGTCGGTCTCTATTAGGTGTCGGATTCTATTTGGACAAATACGGTAGTAAAAACGCTGCCGGGCGATTTTCCTGCTTCTTTTTCAAGGGGTTCTGCAGCACGTAAAAAACTGCCGAAAATCAGCGTAAATCAGTGGTCGTGGGAACGTGGTGAAAATTTTCAAGACGCTAACGGTATGTGCCGTTGTCTGTAATTGATAGAGGACGCTTGGGGCTACCAATTTTGCCTTGGGTGCTAATTGATACGGATGCAGGAAAAATTTTTAAGCGGAAGTTTTCAAAAATTGCGAAAAAAACAGTGTTTTTCAGGTGCAAATTTTGGAAGGTGATAATAAAACCACACGGAACTTGTTTTTTCCTGCAGCGGTATCAATTAGCACCCAAGACAAAATTGGTAGCCCCAAGTGTCCTCTATCACCTGTGAGAATGGCACGCAATTTGAGCACCCTGAAAATTTTTACGAGCGACCGACGTTGACTCGACCCCGATTTACACTGATTTTTAAGAATTTTGACGTGCTGCAAAACCCGTACAAAAAGAAGCAGGAAAATCGCCCGGCAGCCTTTTCACTATTCACCTTTCGCCCCTTTTAAAACAGCAACCAAGGCGGATCCTACGTGCACTTCTTTTGCGTTTTTCCAGAGTGTCCCATTCTTTATGTCCACTCAAAATTTTGGGACACTGTCTTCGAGACTCAAAGAAATTTCAGATTTTCATCTGATAGAAGCCGTTTGTGCATCATTTCCATCTTAACATCCCAGGAAACAATTGTCTTTAAGAACGACACTCGGTATTGTGCTTTTTGATGGAGTTATTCGGTCGTGTTTGATTTTACAGGTGGTGTCCCATTTTTTTACCAGCAGTGTATTTTTCCTAGAAATGTTCGAAAACGCTGAATATTTCTCCAGCCGACACGCAGCGACGGACCTCTCTTACAAATGGGCCACCCATGTCTCCTCGGTGCAACGACGATCTTGTAGGTACTACGAACTGCGTTTCTGGCTTCATGAAGCAATGACCAGACAGTGAAGAAAACAAGTAGAATAATATGCAAAAATTGGTCCATTCGTGGCTCCCCGCAGTCGGGCGTGGGCGGTCTTGTGCGCTTGCCAAACGGGACTTGCATGGCCCGATGTCTTCTCGCGAGTGGGGGGAGTACGAAAAAAGGCCGTTCCAATCAAGCTGATTTGGGAACCCGGAGCCGAAGCTTCGCAAAATCGGCCCTTACGATTATAGTCCTAAGTCTACAGTACCAAGTAGTCCTAAAGCCCGCAACTATAATAAACTTTCATAATCAGATCACCAATGGCTTTCATCTGACGTACGACACGACGTTCCAACATCACCCTGAAAAATCACCATTTTGGGATTTTGACGCTTTCTGGGAGACCCGGAGTGACTGAGCCAAAAATGAAGGGCTTGGAAGGAGACACTACTCACAAAGTGAAGCACCATGTTGGAACGTCGCTTCTCTTTCCCGACTTTAACGCTTCTCAGTTACCGAAATAAAAGGGCTAAACTAAAACTAAACTAAAGAACTAAAAAAGGCTACAAACTGACTAGAACAAATTTAAAAATAGCACACTCAGGGCATATTAACTACGAGTTCGTGCACGCGCGCCTTAGGGCGATGCTTTTAGAAGGTTGTCGACGGGACAAATGGGGCGGGGTCAATTTCTAGATAGAGCTCCGTTTTCGTGGTATCTCTGAGAGGGGGCTTGTTTCGAGGGCGAGGCTCTGCTCAAAGCATACGGCTTACAAATTCCTGCCTTAACTGATGTCACTTTGTCGCCTCTCGTGCACGCACCTTTTAAGCTGCGAAGCATATCTGAGTCCTCCAAAAAGCTCTTGCTAAACTTTGCTTAGCCCCATGGCAAACCACGTGACGTGTCTCTTTGTGGACGGTCCCTAACGGCCCATCGAGTCAGCTGGGAATGCGCCTTCACTACGGCCGCGCATTCCAAAGGTGCGAGTGCGCAAACAAATGCGCGGCCGGCGTTGATCCGCAAGGAAATCATTCTTTCCGCTTTTCCCGCAGCCAGCGAGAGGGAAGAAAACCAGGCGCTACGCAACGCAATGATCAACCCCAGAAGTCGCTAGAAGAAAGCGACCGGAACCACCGCCGTTAGAGAGTGCGGGCCGCGTGGCTTTCCGCCCGTCATTTGAGCGCGCTCAACGCTCATCCGCCGCTCAAACATTGTGCTCGGCCCGCTATTGCCCCGTTTTCCAAAGAAGCGCATTAATGCGTCCCATACTTTTGATGTGGTACCTATCAGGTTACGGAACGATCGCGTTAGCCAAGGGTATAAGCCTCCTTCTTTAATATTTCTCGACTACTCACCTTTATTCCCAAAAAACGCTCCGAGTTTTTTCCCCGGATCCGAAAGCATGGTAATCCGCACACCAATACACGCACACCAAGGGTAAAACACGATCTTGATTTCAAACGTTTTTGTTCCAA
Source organism: Aphelenchus avenae (assembly GCA_020875895.1). Taxonomy (NCBI): domain Eukaryota; kingdom Metazoa; phylum Nematoda; class Chromadorea; order Rhabditida; family Aphelenchidae; genus Aphelenchus; species Aphelenchus avenae. Next base: position 206,640 of record JNEY01000158.1, on the reverse strand, counting down.
CTGTGCTTTGTTTTTAAGAAAAATTATGCTGATGATTTCAGTGTACCCGTCAAGTTGCCGCCTGAAATTACTATCCTTGATGCACACGTTATTCGCTCCCGGCGTCGTACCGTACCGTACTCCCGTACTATCGGTACGAAATACGCTACGGCTGTGCGAGAACAGTACGACTTATGGTACGGGTGGGCAGCACAGTACGGAGTACGGCACGGCTGCAGGTCCATACTTGGCACAAGTACGGCCCGTACTAGTACCGTAGCGTTCCGTAAAAAAAACGCTCCGAGTTTTCTTGGATCCGAGAAGCGTGAAAATCCGCATATCAGTAAGGTTCACACCAAGGGTGTATCGCGATTTGATTTCGAACACTTTTTTATCAAAGGCTGTTTTGTTTTTAACGCAAATTTATGCTGTATCGTTTACGTTTATGCTTTATGGTTTCGAGGTATCTATAAAGTTGTCGTCAGATTTCTATCTTCGATGCACACTTCATTCGCTGCGGGCGCCGTACCGAAATATCGGTACGAAATACGATACGGCTAGGTCAGAACAGTACGACTTATGAGAGTGTGGGTCAGCACAGTTCGGAGTACGGTGCGGCTCCAGTTTTCTCTACGTCCCGTACCATACCGTGTTACTGCCCGTACTGCCGTACCGTACCATGCTGTACGGTACGGCTCGGAGTGGGTCAGTTCGGCACCGATTACGGGACTGGTGCCGGTTGCCAATCTTTAGACCAATGTGACGACGACGGTATGATGACGACGCTATCGCTGTTTTTCCGAACGAACACTCAAGGCTGTGACACCGTTGTTTACGTCTTTTGCGCGAAAACTGTGCCTCCTTGCACGTTTCTGCGACCGAATGCGCCAAATGAGCAGGAAGTGACAGCATTTTCCGCGAACAACGTAACGGTCGCGTAAACACGTGAACCCGATCACGCTCTCGCACCGTCATGTGCATTGTGTCCGGCCGCGTCAGCGTGCTGAAAAAGTGCGCGCATCTGTTTGTCCTGACAACATGCGCTAAGTTTTTTTCTCGCTCTCCAGCCGCTCATTTACGCGAAAAAATCGCCCGAAATTCTAGCCAGGCCTGCGCCTAAGTTCCGCCAGGGAGCTGATGTTCGTACGCAGACCAAGCGGTCCGCGTTGAGTAAAGACCCTCAGCACGCATTATTAAGGCTTTCTTCACGCAGGTTCCACTTCTAGACTTTTTGCCTGATTGCAGACTTTAACCGGGCCCGGAAGATTCGTTGAATTCAGGTCCGGAACCAATGGCATCATCGTGCAGAGGGGCGCATAGTTGCGGGCCGAATAGTACTGGGTCCTTTAAGAAACAGCCTGCCATCTGAAATTTTGAATATCCGAGCTTGAATTCCGGGTGCCCCGGTCCAAGCTTTACATCATTATTTACGCAACGTCATTAAACGAGATTAAGTAATTTTCCCAATCTAACTTTAATGTATGTGTTTGAAACTACAGTCTCTTGCCTCGAACTCTAGTCTCGAGGCAACAGTTGAAAGTTTCGTACAACTGGAATTTGTGAGCCACCGTTTTTACATAAATTTTTGGTCAAATTTAAGAAAATTTCTGCCGCTCTTCACCTGAATCATAATCAACGTTCCTCCTGACGGCCAGGAATCACCCGCTTAGCAATGCGCCCGACGCGCTAGCGCCTTAAATTTATGATTCACCCAGGGAGACGCCGGCAATAACGGACGTCTGAGCCATATTAGCTCCACGTCCGCCTTCCAATCGTAGGTCTCTCGATGGTCGCTAGCGTCGCTTCCACTCATTCTACCGTGACAAGTTCTTTGCAAATGTAAACTCGGAGTACTGTTTCAAAATCTAAAAAAGCGGTGCATCTGGGCTCAGCTTTGTGCTTTTGCTTGTGCTTTTGTCGAAACCTCTTTGATCTGGAACGAACATTTTTGGAAAAGTCTTGTGTGACGATGCAAAAGGATGCACGAAAAGAGTCACCCTTTTTTATTTTGAAGTGAAAATGTACCGAAATATTGAAAGCAAATTTTCCGAACGCAATATGTCTTTAATTATGAAATTCAGCGGAGAGGCGGACCGTAAAAAAGTTGGAAAAAAACATGGATCCTTCAGCCTTTTCCTGGATTTTTAGGGCTGAAGTTGAAGTTTTTGCTACTTCAACGTCGAGTTTCCAAGTTTACACAGTGTCATCCAGAAAGAATTTCGACGTTGAAGTTGAAGTTTTTTTCCGAATTTTGAAGCCCTGCTCTGCACCGCTCCATTTTTTTAATGACAGCCCCTCCTCCTGCTCAGAAAGGTAGGTCGGCCCATTTTCGACTCTAGGAGTTTGTACTCATGTTATCAACCATTTCAAGCAGCATCGCATGCCCTTTCGCGATGTCCGCTTGTGACGTCACGTCCGCGAAAATTTCTCTGGCAAACCGATTCAACAATGAGCCCTAATTGACGCGACTGAAAAGCGCTAATCCTTGCCGAAAACGGACGGATGCCGTGGGCTTTGCGAGCGACGCGTGCGATCCGCTGACGCTCGTTAGGGAAATTGTCGTCGACAAGTTCGTGAACGCGCCGCTTCCTATGCGGGCCTTTTCTTGGGTCGCGTAATGCAGCGGGAGTTGCCTCGATTGCGGCGGTTGCTTTTTTTTGCCTTTCGTTCGAGCAGAATTAAACAAAAGGTAGCCAAGACTAGGTAGCAACAGGGGCACATCTAGTGCCGGAGTAGGCGCGGAGGTGGGGCAGTCATGACTAGCAGGGATGTGATTTAGAAAAATTCGAATCGAATTCGAATGTGTAAATCTCAAATTCTAAAACGAAACCGGTGAAAACACGTTCCCGAATTTCCTTAAAATCACCCATTTTTAGTTTAAATCCAAAGATGTATGGAATCGAGATCAAAAGGACAAGTGACGGTTGCTTCTGTATGTCTATGAGACATCCCCTGACTCCCTGCTTCACGCGCCGCCCGTGGAAGTGGAAGGCCGAGGAAAAGTCTCTTGATACTATGTGTTTTCCAAATTTACTAGCGTTGACAGGCAAGTACATTCTTTACCCTGTTAAAGTACCCATAAGACTACGTGCTTCCATTTGCCTACCCTAAACCCGATCGAAGAGCTTAAGCCTGAGCATAAGCTTGCAGAAGGCTGGGTAACATCCCTGTGCAAGCGAAAACAATAGTGGCAAAAAGACTACAGGGACCGAAATAGATGCCTAGGTGAAGCCGTGCTTCTTTGCCCTCCTGCAAACACAAATGCCGTCTTGTTTTTTCCATTCCGCTTTGTACTTCCGTTTTGTGTTGACGTTTGTCGCGCACTCCTTCCGCCACCGAGATTTTTCTCCCCCTCTCATCAACATTCTAAGCTTGGGCCGCTACTGGCCCGGCTTCGCGTGGCATCATCTGTCGCGCGCGGGTTCCGTCACATTTCCCGTCATCCCGTCGGCCATGCGCACCTAATTCCCCGCTGGCGTTACCTCGCGGGAAACCTCCTCTGGGGCAATAAGTAAGTAAGCCGAGTGGCTTCCCCTCGCTCGGTTATGTCAGCTCGGGAATGCGTAAGGTACACACTTGCCACATTTCTGCCACGTACCCACCACAATCAATGCCACATAGCGGCCACCGTTAGTGCCATATCGGTGGCTACTTCGTGGCGCGTGTCAAAGACAATGTGGCGCGGCGGCTGCATGGTCAGAGGCCAATCTCCTCAGCAGACAAGGCGGCATGGAGTCGTTTTTGACGCCGCCGACGCGGTCCCGTAAAGTTGCCACCTTTGTTTGATTATGCATTGCCGGCTGGCTGCAGCCAGGCCGAATCCAAGACGAGACATTTGGTGGACCTTATGTTTTTTCCTGCAGATAGTAGTCCCACGAACATTTTTTGCAACCCTATGAGGTTCCGATCACACGACGACACTTTAACAAACTCCAAGGTTGCGCCCAAAGTAATGTGCGAAATACTTGTATTTTGGGTATTTTTATGCAGTTCAGATACGGACATGAAAAACCCGAACTTTATCGTTCACGTTTTTGAATGATTCCAAGAGTAGGATGATTTTGTGTAAGTTGGCCGTGGCTCCATCTAAAATCCCCTTCCCCATCAATTTTCGGCTGGCTAACGCGTCCACAGAAAAAGTTTTCCCTTAGTAGATTCGATCAACGTGCGCCGCGAATTCATTGCGCTTTCTAAAAGCGTGCGTTAGAGTCCATTTAAACCATTTGCATATGAATCCGCCCACTCGGCACAGGCCCTTTGAACTCACTGTCGCCGGCATGCGTCACGCAGTGGCCGCACGCCGTTGCACCAACCATTTGACGCACCGCTTTAATCAGAACGTTCGTTCCTTTATGCTCGCTTCAAACTCTTGTTTGGCGTCATCTATGCGCTGCATTTTCGAACGTAGGACGCCTGTTTTCAGCACGCCGCAGTCGGCGCCAGCGGTTTTATGACACTAGGTATAAGCTTCCAGTAGAATTCGACGGTGTATGCGAACGAAAAGAGGGTTTTGTACTTCTGTACTGAGGTGTAAGCGATGCCAAAGCAGAGTTCGGAATGGGCCCGGCCCGGGCCAAACCCAGGACTCGGGCCCGGCCCAAGCTCAGGCCCGGCCCGGGCCGGCCCCTCTCTAGTCTAGGCCAAATTCTGGGCCATTTTTACCATTTTTGTGATCAAATTTTGCCTCATAATCCCCTTTTTTATTAATTGCGATTTTCCGATCAAATTTTGCCTCGTAATCCCCCATCTTTATTATTTGCGAATATATTGTCTGCAGAAAAGTAGGCATCTTAAGTGCCCCTTCTTATAAGCCGTTCGCGTGACGTCCGTCTGTGTTTCACCGGCGTCTTCTTCCGATGCGTACCCGGTGTAATTGCAGGCCTTCTTCGTGCATTCCGTGACCTTTCCGCCACTTCGTCGGTGCTAAATGAATGCCGCGCGACAGTTCGTTCGCCGGCGACTCTGCTGCTGTTGCTATAACGACGCCGCCAAGTTCGGCGACCAACCGGTGGTTCTCACGAGAGGTAAGCCGGCGAAGGGTGCAAAGGGAGCAATTACTTGCGTAAACGGCGAAGCCCCGGTGTAAACTTCCATGATCCGAATGTCGAGGAAGGTGGGAAGCCATCCAAGAAAGAATCTTAGAGATTGGAATCAAGATAAAAATTTTATTGGTATTGTGGAACTATTGCCTACAGCTACGCATGGTGGCGGAGCCTAATGTTCACCTTGGTAAAATAGGGTCTTTTAGCAGGACTTCCGTATCCGAAGCCGAAAAAACTCGTTATTCTGTTTCCGAAGCCAAAAACGTCGAATATCGGAAGTTTCCGGATCGGCATCCGAATTATAGTGCCGTCTCGGGCAAATAAAGTGATGCCACGTAGCTGCCCTCATTGATGCGACCTGTGGCTGACCCGGCTCGGTTTAAGTAGCTAAATTTGATAAACATGAAAGAATTTGGGAATTTGGATGCAGTTTCGTGGGTTTTGAACGTGAACGGCTCGATATCGGTTTTTACTGGAATCAAATCTGAAGACATACTTCTCCTGTTAGTGAGGTCCAGCAAATAGTGATGCCCCATAACTAATCACGACTTTGTAGGACCATCTGTTCGGTGGAAATTTTGGATCTAAACAATAGGGAGTGCGGTCTTATTATGACCTAGGAATTTTAGGTACACAGGAACATATAAAACGTTGCCTTTACCACCACAAACACTGTGTGCATTTTACTTTAGCTTGAAAGCGGATGGAAAAAGCCGTGTAAAATGCCTGTACATTTACTGGTTCATTTTAGCCGAAACCGTCACCACACAGCCGACCTCTAGCGGCACGACGTCGCTTCATCGCCTGAGCATCGGAGACGCCAGCGAGAAGGGATCGAACGGGACCGCACTTCGGGCGAATGGCGGCGCACACGCCAATTCCGCTTATAGCGGCAGCATCGGCGGCGACTTCGACGAGATCGACCTCGGCGAGCGAGGTCGTCGGGACGAGCTCGTCCTTCACGTGCCCGGTGACCGCGCCAAGCGATCGGCCCACTATGCACAGAGCGGTCAACAGCAGCCGGCGGAGGGCAACGACGACCAGGTTGTCTCGGGCGTCGTCGACATGATGCTGGACGACATCTACGAGGAGAAGTCGGATGAAGAGGAGCGGTCCAGTCCCGTCGTTGAGGTACCGTACAAGTCGAAAGAACCCGAATTGTCACCCCTGGATTAGTCACGACTAGGTCAACGTGCTGGCTAAAAATATAAAAGAAATTTTGCCGTAAAGGTTTAGTTCGAAAATATTTTAATCCAAAGAAATCGAAATTAAACAAAAAAATAAAATAAAAATATCGAAAATCCCAACGGGTATATTACGGCGCTAGCCGCGTATTTTCCATCGATGCCTAGGCATTATGACAGTCTGAAGGGTCAGTTTCGCATTTGTCGCCAGATAACACATTGGTACGGTGCCATGTTTTGAAGGTTTTCACTAGACAGTTGGACGCCAAACGATCGTTTTCTTAGGGACTGTCCAGAAAATATGTGAGGTTCACAGGCGGGGAGGGGGGGTCAGCCAGTTGTTCACAGTTGTTCACGAGGGAGGGGGGGGGGGTCAAGGGCTGTTCACGTGAACAGCAGTAAGGTCACAAAATCG